>VMKM01002377.1:0-74582 GCA_008360985.2 Macquaria ambigua
ACAAATGTGTGTATTTGTGTGTGTGCCAACCTTGTTTGTATGCTTGTGTTTGTAGGCCTGTCCGTTTGTGTGTGTGTGTGTGTGTGTGTGTGTGTGTGTGTGTGTGTCCTGACAAAAGCTCCATCCAGCCATACTGCAGAGGGCTGCTGGTTCCCAGAGACCCTCAGAGCTCCAGGACACCCAGTCTCTCAGCTGCCTCCATCCCAGACACAGCAGCCCCGACACGGACACAGACCTTCACCCTGCCCCCCCCCCCCTCCTCCTGGAGCTCCGACACCTGTTTGGATTACTAATGGATGGGAAAAACAGAGTCGAGTTTTAAAGTGGGAAACTTGGGAGTATTGGGAGTTTAAAGAGACAAGCCTGAGAAGAGAAGAGAAGAGAAGAGAAGAGAAGAGAAGAGAAGAGAAGAGAAGAGAAGAGAAGGTGAAAACAGAGGAGACCTTCATCTTGTCTGGACTACAAACTTATTAAAAATCCAGTGGACGTCTTGATTGTTTCTTCATCATTTAGAAACTTTCTGAAACTTTGGTAGATGTCGAGTAAACAGCTGCCAACTTCGGGGTAATTCAACCAAATTGTTTCCTGGAATTGTCTTTTCGTCAGGAACTCTGAACTAGATCAGCTAGATCACCATCTTACTGAGAGGTTTTGGAAACTTCGCCAACATCAAGCTGATTGTTTTGTTCCTGAATATTGGGAATTTATTTGTAAACATTGCTGGAATTGCACTGGCACGCTGCACAGAATTCTGCGCTATTATTCTGTTGTCAGGAAAACAACAAATCCTGAACAACTGGTTTGAATCTACCAAATTTAAGAAGAATCTTTCACATTTAAAATCTGCATCATGGCTCCGTCTGTGGGTCTGTGGCTGTGTCTGCACCTGCCGCTGCTGTTTACGGATGCAAAGAGTGTCGGGCAACATGACAGTCAGCGTAACGCCCTTGACAAACCCTCCTCCGAAGTCAAACTGGAAGCCCTTTGGACCACCAAGCAGCTCAGGACCCGGGACAACACCTACACCCCAAACCAGAGCCTCCCCCTCCCTGAGATGCTGGATCTAGACCTGGACCAGCACCGCCGCCTGGCCCGCGGTGCCGACGAGGAGGAGCAACAGTCCACCTTTAGCCAGTCCTTCGAGAATGACTCAGTGACGCCGCCGCAGACCACCGAGTTCGACAATGGAACAAAAATAGGAGCAGGGGACGACAGTGATGGTGATCATATCAATCTTCATGGAAATGCCTCCAGCTCCGACCACGACGCCCCAGGACTCTTCAACCCCTTCTACCCGCTGGCGGAGGGCTCGTATGCGGCCTATGCGATCCTGTTCCTGGCCGGCCTGGTGCTGGCAGTGGGAGTGGTGGGTAACATGGCAGTCATGTGTATCGTCTGGAACAACTATTACATGAGGTCCGCCTGGAACTACCTGCTGGCCAGCATGGCATTCTGGGACTTCCTGGTCCTGGTGCTCTGCCTTCCTGTGGTGGTCGTCAACCAGCTCTCCCATAGGAGGATCCTGGGTGACATCACCTGCCGCATGGTGCCTTATATGGAGGTAGGTGGGGCTTATATGGAAGAAGGAGGGGAAAGAGGATGTCAGTGAGATTGCTTGAAACTGATTTTGTGTTTTTGTCATATAAATACTCTGTATAAATAAAGTGCTAACATGCTGGGTTAAATGCGTTAATGTGATTTGTCCTTATGGTGGCGCTAGAGGTAAGCTCATGCACTGTCGAAAATGGAAAGGGTTCATCCTCTGAGGAGCGACGAACTGGTCGTTAGACTTAAATATTTCTACATATAAGTGAAAACTTTGTTCTGATGGTGCCGATGGAGAAAAGGTCAGGGGGTCATTAGCGGGTGATTATCAAGACCCCATTCACACCTGGGTACAGGTCTTCACGGGTCCACTCAGTTCTAAGGGACTGAGACCCAACCTGGGACCCGAGTTGGACCGGGTGCAAATTATACTCGGTCTAATTGTGTAGGTCAATATGTCTAATACCTAAGAGATATTTTATTATAGACATGTTACTTTTGGAGTTCGTTCTCATGACTTGGATTTTGGATGGGGTCTAATTATCCTCGGGTCTGTCTGCGCTCCGGTCCCCTTCGGATCGGATCTCTCTTCTGCACTTTATACACTTCAGATTCAAGTAGGTCTTTGGACCTCTAACATGTGGTGTAAACATACGATCTGTGTCTGGATGTGACAGAGGAAAAACATGTTAATGCAGGTGTAAATGCAGCAGAACACCTCAGATTGGTCAGACCACATCTGGAGGTGGTTTAGCTCACATCAGATCTCAGGCAGGTGTGAGTAAGACTTCCATCAAAAACCCACCCGACAAGTTGAAAGGTCACCTGACCCCAGTTCAAGCTCTTCCTCTGCACACAGCAGAAACTGAACAGTCTGAGTGTCAGTTGCCATGGTGACCTGTTACTATGTGTGCTGGAACGTCCTGCTGCTGCTTTCATAGTTTGACAGGAACAAATTTGGGGTGAAAATGTGTTTGTATGATTTGTAACCCCGTCTCTGGCGGCCATATTGGAGGTCCTCAACTCAGAGAACAGTCGATAGTGTTTCGGTTCGTCTCAGCAGAACTGAACAGACGTGATTAGTCTGTTTGCAGTCACACAGACAGCTTTGGAGTTACTGTTGACTGAGCTAAGCTAACAGTTTCCCCCTGCTTACAGTCGATATGCTAGGCTAGGCTAAACACGTCCTGGACTTCTCTCTGTAGTGGACCTGCAGAGATGAAACTGAAGACTGGGTTCTGCTGTGGTACAATTGGGTTTTCCAGTGTGGAAATGTCTTCATGTTAACACTGTAAAGGCCATTAGATTAAGGCTGAGGGCTTACACAAATTACATATACTTGCGCTGAGATTGAAAGTTGGAAACAGCAGTTGACAATCTCACCGCAAAGTCCATTAGTATTATTTTGAGACAGCCTAATTGACAGAGATACTTAATCCATCATGGTTAATATTTTACCTACAATTATTATTACCTATATATAATATTTTACTTATGTCAAGTACCAGTATGTAGATTTGTAGTTTAAGGGTGGACAGACAGGAAGTCAGACAGGACTGAGAGACAGACTAACATGTTGTTGGTTTGGATCTGAACATGACATTAGTTGATTATTAGACAAATATAAAATAACACCAGCATATCTTTAAGACTGAGCTCAGACTGGGCAGGTAGAGTTTTTAACAGTTTGGGAAACACCTCATCTTTCAGACACCAACAAACACAGAGGATAAATAATAGGCTCGTTGGAGATAAGCTGCGCCTCGCTTGGAAAGTGGACGAGATCAGACGGCAGCAGCAGGGGGCGCTGTGACAAACAGCAGCAGTCCAGTCAGACAGTTTCCAGCAGCCTTCAGAGAATATACAGGAAGTCAGAAATATTTCCATCCTGTCAGATCCACCTGTAGGCTACCTGTAGTCTGCAGATCAGGGTCGGAGAGTTATGGCTGAAATAAACTTTATTATTCTTCATATCAACCACACAAGATGTTTGTTAACAGATGAAACCGTCACTGCACAACATACAGCAACAATCCTGCGTTAAATATTACAATTACACAGAAAATTAGGATTTTCTACAAAACGTGATGTTTGTGGTGAAAATTAAGAGCCAATCAGCTCTTTGATCAGGCGACAGCCAGGCGTTTCCCATCATGCCCTGGGTCTTGCAGTCGGTGGAGAGCAGCTGCAGCGCCTGGCTCTAAAAACTGCGGCCGCCTCGATCTCGTGAGGTCATCGTTGACCACGTGTGCATGACGTCAGAGCGAGTCGGGATCAACTCGGACACAAATCTAACCGACTGCATTGTGCTGCGATCGCCGGTGATCGATTCTGCGCAGACCTGACTCATCTCCAATGAACCTATTGACAAAACTTTGAAAATTACAGTTATGAATCACTACCAAAGAGTCTGTTTATGTGCTGAACTTTAGTCCGGATTCATGTTGTTGAACTTTGAAACTGGACACCTCTGAATGATTTTTAAGTTTTGGTTGACATGTTGAATTGTTTACCACTCACTGTTCTGCCTGTAGGATGCTGCTGTAGCACTTTAAACTGCTAGTGCTATGAAATGTTCCCTGAATATGAACATGTGATGTATGGATGGATAGATTAGACTCTTTCTGTCAGTGTGACCATTTTCAAAAGCTTTGGTGCAGAGATATAAGATTTTATACCATGGTAATTGACATGATGACCAAGCAATATCCATGTTTTCAGTTTTGATTGATTGATTCAAAGTTTCCCTTTTCAAATATACCACAACCATGAACATAGCTCTCAAAGATCCTGACTTATAAGCTCATATATTTGGGCATGTTATTTGGGTGGACCACCCACCTATGAAATGGTGCTGTGATCCCCCCAGAAGGTTGTGAAATATTGCAAAAGTTTTATGTAATGTAAAAAACACCAAGGATAAGACAGAGGTGGTGCATAGGCAAACCTGAGTTTTAGTGCTAACACAACCTGTATAACTGGATCTCAGATTAATTAAAGGAGCAAATAAGTGACAAAGTAACTTTACTATATATCTAGTACTGGGTATAGTTCTTAGTGGAAGAAAAAAGAAAATGACTGAAAAGTAGGGACGTAAAAGGTTTGAATCAAAACTAGCTAACATCCCTGCAGACACCAACGGAGGGAAAAAGCAACCCAATGCTCATGCTAACATCAGCGATACTGAGACCAAGTGAAGCTAACCCAGATTGTACAGTTGACATGTTGACATTCTTGTACCACTGCTTAAGAAATAGCTCCAACATGTAGAATAATAGAATTTTCCCCAAAATGTTGAACTATTTCTTTAAGTTGCAACCATTTTGCAATCTTAGTGTAATCAGTTTAGTCAGCTGAGGCAACAAAGGTCTGCTACCTTGAGAAGAGAGATGAAAACACTCCTACAAAGATTTACTCACTGACTGATGTTGAAGCACTGATTGTTGTGGTTCTCTCCTCCTGGTCTCTGCAGGCCGTGTCTCTGGGCATCACCTCCTTCACCCTGTGCGCTCTGGGTATCGATCGTTTCCACGCTGCCACCTCCTCATCCCAGCCGAAGGCCCGGCGGGTGGAGCGATGCCGCACGGTGCTGCTGAAGCTGCTGCTGGTGTGGCTCGCCGCTCTGCTGCTGTCCAGCCCCGAAATCTTCCTGTGGCAGCTGAGCCAGGCCGTGTCCCTGTCCACCGGCCGGCTGGTCGACTCCTGCACCATCACCCCCTCCTCCCCTCTGTCCCTCTACCTGCCCGACTCCCTCCACTCTCTGTTGCTCAGGTATCACCAGGTGAGAATATAACAGACACACAGGCTAAACTGACCAACAGGAAGTTCAGAAATCATCCATGCATTCATCATTATGTCTCACCTCAAATCACACTGCTACTTTGTCCCTCTTAATTAGCTCAGTACTCCTTTTGTGATTGATTATTATTAGATTTTAATTGTGACTGGCGATGCATTAAATGGTCGGGTACCAACGTACTCACAGTAGAAGTGTTACTGTCTCAGCAGCAACCCAGTCAGTGAGGAATAAATCCTGCGCCATCTTTGCTTTTACATGGTTTGTATTGACTGTAATAGGAGGAGACATTTCTTGGTCAGACCACATTCTGTTGCTTTGTTAGACAACTGCACACCTGATTCAAGTTACAGGAGATGGTAATCTGGGATCATAACTCGTAATATCGCAGGTCCTGGTTCAGTGCTAATAAGGAGCCTGAGGTCCTCAGAACAGGGACTTTTGACTTCCTAATAATTGCAAACTGTAAAAAAAGTATTCTTTTGTCTTTTTATCTTCTGTCTCTTTTTGTAAAGCACTTTGAAAGGTGCAAAGTACCACAGACAAACGAATCTTAAACACCGAATCCTCAAGCTGATTTGAGAATACAGCATCCTGTTGTAAACATCCATTTCAGTTTACAGACCTACTTCCTGCTTCAATTTTGACATTTCAGGTGCGCTTGCTTTCAGTTGACCTCCGACTAAGTGGTTTAGATCACCTGGATAAACTCGTCTGACTGCTTGTGTTTCTGACCCATCACACTTTGTTGTACTAGCTACGATAACTACGAAATAAAAACTACAAAAATAAGACCCCAGGTATAATAAACCAGAATTATCTTTTAACGTCACAGAGGTATGAATGAAGATGCAACTGCTTACTAATGTTCTACTGAACAGTGATCAAACCATCCAACTACACAGTGAGTTAAGGCACAATTGCTAGCTTTTCATGGAGCTTTCAACTGTAGCTTCTAAATATGGAAGTACAGAAGGTTGTAACCCTCATATAACTGTAATCCTACGCCTGAACTCCCATACACAAGTCACATGATGACAACTGAGCAAAGACCATTCCCTGCACACAAGATTTGGTGACGAATCTTTGTAGTGCTACAAGTAGTGCTACAAAGTATTGCACAGAACCAGAAAGTACCAGATAGTACCATAACTTCCACAAATTGCACTACAGACTATTACAAACAACAAAAGTACCACAAAGTATTACTGTGTCTCCATGTAAGATAATAAGATTACTCCTGTACTCTGTTTCAGGGTCGTATGTGGTGGTGTTTTGGCTGCTACTTCTGCCTCCCCATCCTCTTCACCATCCTCTGCCAAATGGCCACCCGCAACGTCAACAGCGACTCCAACTCCGCCCAAAAGCAGCGCAACCATGACGACCGCTCTTCCAATCAGAAGCGTCAGCAGCACCAGGCGGTGGAGCGGCAGCTTAACTGCACCCTGTTGGCATTAGCAGTGGTTTACGGCGTCTGCGCTCTGCCCGAACACGTCTGCAACATCACACTGGCCTACACACACATCACCGTCTCCGAGGACACGGCCTCCATGCTGGCACTGTTGCATCACTTCCTGTTGTTCTTCAAGTCATCGGTGACGCCGGTGCTGCTGCTGTGTCTGTGTAAGGTAGGTCAGAGATAGAGAGTAAGGTTCACTGGATCCACAAACATCAGGCAAGATCCTGGAATCTCTTTTACTTGACCCAAAACCCAACACCTGCAATGTTGATGAGCAAGGGGGTCTCTGGGGTCTACTTAATTAATATCGAGGACCCCCGGAACACCTCCGGCTGGCCGGCGGTTGGTATAGCAACGTCACTCACGACGTCAAACACAATATTTTTATATTCCGCTTTGACGATTCAAAATCACGTTGTATTTCCTTCATAGCATATACGCTCAATGTTTTGGTCCATTTTTTAAGGCTACCATTGCGAGCTGTTACACAGGGGTTTTTAAAGATGGCAGTTGCCGGTGCTGCATTGGCTCATGTGTTCGACCAATCACCGTACACTTGCGTCACTCAAGGTTCCTCCTGTGCTGGGAGAGTACCTACTCTGAAGTGGGAGCTAAAAAAGACCCTCAAAACGGTGTTCGAAGAACTACAATCGTTCCCAGTTCTTGCAGTGCAAACACAATAAAAAGGAGAGGGGTCCTCCAACTGTTCTTAGAGCTATGAAAAAGTTCCTCCAGTCTGAAAACGCTTAATGTTGTATGGTACTTTATGAGTACAGTTACAGCTATTAATAGTGGAACTGGTGCAATTAGCACTCATACTTCATAGTAGTAGTAACATCACTCCCACAAGTACAATCACACACAGTGCATCCACCAGACACGCACCAAGCAGCAGGGACACTTAAAAACTCATATATTTTCACAACCATATCCTGCAACCTGTGCTGTAGCAGGAGACATGGCACAGAATCCTGGGCGGATGGATACACTGTTGTTGGTAAAGAAATAGTTCCAGCACTTAACGTTAGCTGGCTTGAGTGGGGGAAAGTGGTTAACCAACAGACAGTAATGTTGTTCTGTAAAGCCATTAGAAACAGACATCACTGCATGATCAGCTGCATGTCGTTGTGTTTCAGGCTCTCGGTCAGGCCTTCATGGACTGCTGCTGCTGCTGCTGTCAGGAGTGTCAGCCAACCACGGCTCAAGGCTCGCCAGGCTCCGCCCAGGTCAAACTGAAGGCAGCCAATGAGACGTCCATCTTCTTCGACAAGGCTAAAGACACGTCGGCCATCTTGTCCATCTCCAGCTAGAGCCATAGGTCCCTCTTTAAACCATCAATCTATCATCTCCTCTTCCATAAATCAATCCCGCCCATTCTTCTCTTCAACACTGTTTCTCTTCCATCCTCAGTTTTTGTTAACTCCTCAGTTTCCTTTCTCCTCCCTCCAATGTTTGCTGTGAACCAATTCTCTCCTCCCTCTACATATTCTTTCCATCCATTTTTCTCTCTTCCAGAACACTTGTGGATCAATGATCATCTTTCTTTCAGTCATCTCCTCCTCCTCTTTCAGAGTACCATTTGTATGATATTCTTCTATGGACACAGTGTTACCCCCTCCAGCTTCCTCTCTGTGCAGGAAGTCATGTTTAATCTGTAGTGAGATTAGAAAAGTTGCTGTACTTGCACAACCAGCTGTTGTAAAAGCAGGAGCCTGTTTCAGGACACTCCGAATGGACCCTTCCCTCCAACTTCCTGCTGTAATAATGTATGATGTAAAACTACGGTGGAAAAACAACATGGATGTCTTTGATTGGTCTGAAGCTGAAGTTTTCATGTGTTTCATAGGAAAGTAGCAGATACCTAAAGCATAAATTAGGGCAGCAGTCCCTAACAGTAGCTTGGTGGAGAACATTAAGAAGCTGAGGAGTGGAGTTGCTGTGTGCCACACAAACATTTCCTGGAGTTGTTGCTGAGGCAGAAATAATCCAATTGGCTGTTAAACTTCAATAGGCGGAGACAAAGTTTTGTAATTATTAAACCTAACTTGCTGAGAAGATTGTACAGTTGACGTAGGACAGTGATGCTGGTCCATCGTCAAATTACTAGTGCGACATAAGTTGACATCTGTGGACCGCTATAGAGCGCTGCAGGGATGAGGTATTTCTGTAGTCCAACCAGGAAGTTAGCATCACCGTGGTTCCCTCGACAAACAGCCAATGAGATTTTTCCATTGGATTTTGGATTACTGCAGAAAATAAGCTCTGTGGCAAACAAAAGTTTATGATACTTAAACGTTTTGTTCAGCAAGATAATCTTCACACATGACCACTTTTATAATGTTTGAAGCGTAAATGCAATTGTAACAGGCCCTGCTACACTGGGCATGTAAAGAGATAATGAACCTGTAAAACAGGAGAAATAACAGAAATAATGAAGCAGAGGAAACTTGCTGCCGTTTGTCTGGTCGGTCTTGCCAGAATTTATTAAACAATCTCAGTCAAGTGCTTTATATTCTGCCTCTTCGGTTTCATTCACACATTCACCAAAGTTTAACAAAGTCCATGAAAAATAATAATGAATAAATCACAAGTGTCCATAAGTATCCAAAAACAAATACTGAAATGAAATGAATCCCCGTTATCTTACTGATAATAAGACGTTATGAAGGAATGCAGGGCTCTACATGGACCAGGGAGCGGGAGCCGATGCTAACAGAAAGTAACGCCCGCCATTTCCCACACAGCTCAGCGGCGGTATCTCAGAAGAGCACAACAAATTGCAGCATACACAGTAACCACAGCTCATTACAAAAACACAGGAAATAACAGTGTTCAATGTATATTGATACTTTTGTGGTTTCGTACTTGTTACTAACCTGTAAAACAGGAGAAATAATGAAGCAGAGGAAACTTGCTGCCGTTCGTCTGGTCGGTCTTGCCAGAATGACAAGATTACGACAGCTACGTCATCAAAATGGCTCCGTTACGGCAAGCACACTCCTGCCCTCTGCTGTCTGTAGCAGTATACATGTCTTTCAACATAAAAGCCTCTGAGGACCAAGTCAACTCACTATTAACTTCAAATAAACAGCATCACTTATACAAAGTAAACAATTACATTCGGTTACATCACAGAATGTGACAACATACTCTGTATGGGTCACACAATCTCCAGAAGTAAAAAGCTAACGTTAGGCTATAAACCAGCTACACCACGGTCACATGACTTCAGCGTCTCCACCACTGAGCTTCCAGCGCTGACCTCTTCTACAAAAGCCTTTGGGAAAGTTTGAGTTAGAACAGTTTGCAGTATAAACCCAACGAGGCTGTAAAGGCGGACGAGTGAGTAGATGAGTTTCTGTGTTCGGCGTGATGAGGTTAATGTCCCCGACAACCTCTGTAGTCTCATTTAGACACTTGTTAGCAACCGCCTTTTTTAAAACACGGAAAAGCTTCAAAACTCACGAGTGGGGTATTTACTGACGTGTTTTATGTTGCAGAACAAAACGTGAAAACCTCTTCAGCTTGTGTTGACCACAGACCTTATTTCAGGCATCGAACCAAAAACCCATTCAAGAAACCCACTGACTTCCAGACGAGGGAGCAGGAAGAGCTAACATGCTAACATGCTAACTCACTTCAGGGTGTTAGGACTCAGTCCTGCAGGACTCTATTAACAATAACTACATGACAACTATTTCATTCTGACAACATGACAACATTCCTAACTTCATGGTCCATAGAGGATGATTTCTAAAGGTTTTGGTGACCCCCCTCAACTTTCTTCTAGCGACAAAGTTAGTTCAAAATTTCCTGTTACCCTGACCTGGTTCCAGGCCTCTAAATCACCACCGATTTTCCAGCAATTCAATTAATGTTGGGAAAACAATCAACCAATCAGAGCTTCGTTGGCAGGAATATGAACAGAGATGTCATCTTCCCACATAACCTGCTAGGTACCCAGGATTACGTTGACACAGCTGTACAGGTTGTAGTAAAAGTAATTTCCACAGCTTCTGTTTCTGTGAAGAATGTGCGGCTTCATTAATGTTTCTAAAGAGAAGAAAGTGGTGAAGTGGGGAAGGGAAGAGCTCTAAAGAGTATTTGAACAGGACTCAGATCCCCTCAGTATTGAGGTGGTCTCTTTGTACAGGAAGTTAAACTGTGTAGGAAGTTTTAAATGTATTAATATGTGCTTTCACTCAAGACTGTCAAACTCAAACAACTAGAACAAAAGAAGAAACAGAACATATGAATGTAGCTTATTTTAATTCTAGATGTACAACTAATTACATCTTTGTATGAAGGGAAGCGAGATAGTAATTCTTTTTATGTCACAAGAATGTTTATGCCTTTGCAATGTTCAGTGTCACAGTGTTAAATTCATGGTTTTATGTGTGTCAGAGCCGACTGTGCCTTAGTATCTCCTCAGCCCTCAGCCCCGGACTGTCAGTCTGTCTGAATCGACAAATATTGGAACAACAGCCAGTAGAAACTAGTCAGACTAACTTCACACTGAGCAGCTCATTCAAGAGAGAGAAAACAGCATCTATGTCATGATCTGCAGCTGTAAGTTTTCACCCAAAAATTAGAGGTATTTAGCACATGTATGAACATATCGTTAACACTGGATCGTCACTTTTTATTCAAATCTCCAACTACATGGTAAAAACTCAGTATTAGATCTGATCTTTGTGTCTGGGTGAGCGCGAGCGGAGGTTGATGCTAAAATTCCCTGTCCGTCTGACCCACAGCGGCCCTGTTGCCCTGTCAGCAAACTGTTGTTCTCTTTGCTAATGCAAAATGGAGAAAAACTAGCGGATGTTTGGTGCCACGATTATCCGCTAGTTTTATCCGCTAAAGATAACGTGGAAGCATTTTGGATTCGACACCATATATTGAAAAAGGGAAGATTTGTAAGATGCAAACCGCCTGTTAGCTGTTATCTTTTGAGGCCCTGGAGACACCATGAATAAACAGAACAACGTCAATTCTACAAAGAGTTTAGGATCATGCTACGTGGGTCGAATTACATGTTAGTTTGAATTAGTCGACCTTGATTTTTTGGAAAAAGTGACAGCGAACCAGGCGGAGCTGAAAAGTATAGTTTGGTTATATAGCCTACACAAATATTAGCAACACTTAGCCTGGAGGCTAAAAAAACGATTGGGAATGTTGTAGGTTTCTTATTCAAGTGACATATAAGCATCTTTCATGATTTCATTTATCATGTTGCAAAAATAAATAAACATTTTATTATTCCCCTTTTGGCTTCAATTCATTGGCCATATTTTAACGAATCATAACCCTAAAATGGAAATCAAATATATTTACTGTCTATATTTGGGTCTCGTCATAACCGTAGTGAGGAAACTGAAGTTGTCATTGTTCACAAAGTGACACATAAATGAAATATGAACCAGTAAAAAGATAATGTTCAGGTGAAATCTGTTGTTATAAATGGAGAAAAAGTAAAATCCCAAATGTGGCTTTATCAGTGACAATAGATTTTACACACCATTGTTTGAAGTCACTTTTGTTACCTTATACACTTGTTATTCACTTGTTTTCATTTGGGTCCCTATTTACAGATGGTAAATATGTTGCGTTTTTACATGCGGTTTGGGCTATTGATTATTTTTTTGTCCTTTCAATAATTGGACAAAAGAAATGAGACGTACTAACAGCTGAAGTCTGGTGTTGTGTTTGAGTTAAATTGAGCGTAAATGTGAATGAAGTTGGCATTAAGTGCCTGGCTACTCTTTCATAACTTTTTAATAAAGGGACAGTCCACACAAAACAAATTAACTTTAGTGCATGTCTTATTTTTTTAAAACTGTTGGGTGTCATGTCTCCAGGTTGTTTTTATCTTGTGAAGAAGGCATAAACCAACCAATCAGATGTAGAGAAGGTAATTTATAAATAAACGTGTGTAATTTAAACTGCAGTTGTCTGGACAACTTATTGATGCAATAATGATGTTATTGACCAAGCTGAGCTGATCACCACAACATGCTCAGGCCACTATTATTTAACCCCAGTATGCTTCCTTTAGGCCTAAATATTTTGGGCGCCCATGGTTCTGGAAGTAAAGGTCCAACTCATTTCTCCTTTAGACAAAGTCACATGACTCACAGCTGTAGCTCTTCAAGTGTTGGATGGACATGAAACTCTCCTGGTTGAATCATCAGTCCAAAAGATGAACAACTGTGTTAGGAAATATCTGGTTCTTTGATAAAGGTAAAGCCTGTGGACAAGAAAAGTCAAGTACGACTCCTAAGGTGCATTTCGCCAAGAAACATCCAATCACTGAGCTTAAACAATCAGTGAGCTAACGGCAGATGGAAGCTAAAGGTTATGCTGTTGAGAAAACTGATTCTACAATCTGCAGCTTAAATCAGTTCACTTTTATTTCTGGGTCAAATTTGGATGAATTCAGTAACTATGGCGCCGTGTTTTGCTTACAACTGCAACGATGAAGCTTTTTGAATTTACTACAGCTCTGATTCACTCCTCTGATTGGCTTCTTCTAAATAGCAACTCATGGGTAGTGTAGTATTTAGAGCCATCTGCCAAAATGACAGATAAAACCTGATTTTTCAGAAACTAAGTTGAAATAATTGAAACTGGAGGTCAGAACATAAACCTATAGGACCATTACATTATCCAGGAGAGTCCTGAGTTTCTCTGTTCAGTGACACCGAGATCATTGAAAGAAACATTTGAAATGGGAATACAGAAAAATACCTGCAGCCCCTTAGCAGCTCTACACAATATGATTGATTACCACAGCTATGCAGATGAAACTCTGATTTACTTTTAACAAATGACTTTGGTCCAGCAGACTCATCAAGCCGACAGATAAAGCAAGTAAATAACTAGATGTGACAAAAAGTCCTCCAGTTAAATAAGGAGAAAGAAATAATAATATCCGGCAACTAGGACAAAAGACTTAGTGACTCCGGGGTATAAAGACCAGGGCTGGGTATCATTTGACATTTCTGATACTAATGGTGATAGGAAACCTGAGTTCTGGTACCGATACTAAAACAATACTTTTTTAAATACTTATACAAGATGTTTTTCTCAAATGTCTAAACACAAGCAACTCTACAAAAACTTTGTCCAAACAAAATACAATCTAAAACTAATGAAATTCAGATTTAAATCAGGAACTACCGGATCAAAGAAGAAGAAAACAAGATCATGAATGTGTGAATCATGAATTTAATGGACTCAGATATTGGCTTCAGCAGACACATCAAGGCTCAAACACTAAATTAACCCTTTATGAGGTAAAACACACAAGAGGAAGAAGTGGTTTCGTGTTCAGGAAAAGATTCTGAGAGACTCATTAAAGCCTTTTGTCTTTCATGTAGTTTTAAATGGTGTAAAGGAATCCTTCGTCCCTGCTTAGAAGAGCGAGGAGGATTTTCCCTCAGCAGAGCTGCTGCGCTGCATATCAACGACCTCACTACTGTCCCGTCACCATGGGATACCAGCCCAAATTCACGTGTGAGAAAGAACACACACAGTAGTGTTAATTTAGAAACTCAAACTCTTTTCTGATCAATGTGAGTCTCTTTCCTCCACCGTCTTTGCCTGGTTACCCCCGGCAACCCATGAAGGGGATTTACAAATTTAAAGGGCAGTTAGGAAGTAATGCTTTCTGTCCTGCAGAGGGACAGACGGTCAGACAGACAGACAGGAGGGTAGAATATAATGTAAAAGCTATTTAAAGAAAACAGAGACTGATGGGACAAAGTCTGACAAAATAATCTGAAATCTGGCCTTTTCTGGAGCTTTCATAGTCTTCATCCACTGATGGAACTTGTTCAGATGACATGGAGCTGGTTCAGTTGTCAGCACATGACCTAAGTATGGAACTTTGGTCGTGTGCTAACTGACCCGTGGAAGGGGTCAAAGGGCATGGACCAGGAGTCAGTGGATGACATTCACATCTGAACCACATACAAGCGCTCATTATCATGTGATTGAAGGTCCATTCAGCAGTGGGCTTTGAGTTGAAGATGATCTTTTCAGGATTGGATGAACCCAAATCTTTCTTCTTTTGTTAAGAAGCATGAAAAGCAAAACATCATCGTGGATGTTAGAACCTGGACCGACAAACAAGTGCACAGTTTCCTCTTGCACTTGTTGGGCCTTGTTTCTGTGCCAAATTTATGCTTACACATGTTTTGAATGTTCCCATCCGAATTTCGTTTCGGACCCGGAGTGCAAACTGACACAGAGACAGCAGCAGAAAATGGATGCATGGAAATCTGGAATTCATATTTTTTTCCACGTTGTGGAATTTATCATACTCAGTGAGACGCTTGTATTTCTGTTGGAAAGTCATGATGATTGCTAGATGTGGCGTCAGTTGTCGTCCACTATGAAACACTACACAAGATAAAACCATCAATTGTTGCGTCCAGCGCTCATTTTCGTTCCCGATGCCCTACGTCTGTCGTGTCAGACTGTTATCGAGCCGATATCGTGCAGCCTGAACCCGTCATCAGAAAGTCAAAAAGTTTGGCTTACTATCTCACAATTTTGACTTATTTTTTTTGTCACTCTTTCTTGGTGGAAGTGGACTTACAAAGATACTTGAGGTAAGTGAAAAAACGTTTTATGTAATTTTGGGTAAACCGACCCTTTATAGTCTGATTTCAGCCCTTAAATGTGTCGGTGAATCGTGGGCAGAGAAAGAGGAAGGTAACAGAGAAGAAGTGGAGGAACAGAGCGAGAGAGTGATGGAGAGTTGGAGGAACAGAGTGTTTCAGGAGGTTGGTGATGTTGTTCTCATTAGTAGTGATGAGAGCTCGCCCCTCTGATACAAACTACTGAACAGACCGCCTCTGTTCCCTAATGAAGCCACACACACACACACACACACACACACAGGCGACTAGACCTCCATTGGTCATGCGAGAATGTCTCTGGGACAGACTGGATGGGAACCAACTGCAGGCTGCAGTTACATAACAGGAAGGTCACAGTTTCGAGTCCCACATCTATCTTTAGGTGTAAGTTTAACACATTCACATCCACTTCTCACTTATTTATTCTTTTTTTTGGGGGGGGGTGCATCAGGTCAGCCTGACTTTATCTTTCATTTCTGGAGATCTGACACGAGTTGCTCCACCCCCCGTTTCCATCACAGCTTGGTATTGGTCTCTGTAGAGGCACAATGGTACCAAACGACGACACAACTTCGGGAAGATGCACACAGTCACTGCACCGACTGGTGTACAACAAGAAATAGTCCCAACATGTAACTCCCATCTAAAACCACAAACTGCTGTTTTTACATTTCTGTTTGTGTTCAGTTTAAACAAATGGACGGAGCCAGGCTAGCTCTTTCCCCCTGCTTCCAGTCTTTATGCTAAGCTAGGCTAGCCATGTCCTCACTGAGAATGATATCTGGTAGTGGAAGACGTACTCAGATCTTTTACATTAGTAAAAGTAGTAATACCACAAAATAAAGGTCCTACATTCAAAACTTTACTTGAATAAAGGTACTAAAGTATTAGCATCAAAATACACTTAAAGTACCAAAAGTAAAAGTACTCATTATGCAGAATAATTTATATTATTGGATTATAATTATTGATGCATAAATGTGTTCATGCAGCTCGTTAAGGTGGAGCTCATTTTAACTGATTACTGTGTATCTGACAGTAATCTATAATAATAATTCTTTGTCTCTCCATCTGTGTGTGAAAGTTTCACACAAGTGTTGAACCTCTCACTCACCGTGTGAACGCCGCCAGCATGAAGCACTACTTGTCTAGAGTGTGTGTGTGTGTGTGTGTGTATAACTTATCCCTCTCATCGGCAGCACAGGGCAACTGAATGAAGTGTGTATTAATGAGTGTGTGATTGTATATGTGTGTTTCTCTGAGCTCAATGAACACAAACTAATCTGACCTGAATGTCTCACACACACACACACACAGTGCAAACCAGGAGCACAATGTTGGTTTTGTTCTGTGGGAAAACTGATGAGGGAAGGAGTGGGGGTGGGGGGGGGTGGGGGGGGTATGGTTGTCATGACAACAAGCACAGTGTCCCCGATGGAGAACTAGGTTGACTCTCACTCAACACACACACACACACACACACACACTGGTGGGACCACCTTGTACTGCAGACAGGAAACACTGAGGCCTGCTTCTTTGTTGATTGGTATAAAAGTAGTTATACACACACACACACACACACTGTGAAAGAAGAGTTTTACCCACTTGTTGACAAGAGAGAAAAAAGGAGGGAGGGTCCGAGGAGAGGTCGGATGGATGGATGAAGAGGAGGACGAAGGCAGACGGAGTTTTTATCAGTGCGATCACGTCACGTCACAGCTTCTTCTTTCTTTCGGTTTCTTTACGTCTTTTTTTTTGTCCATCTGCTTTTCAATCTCTTTTTTTTTTTTTTTTTACTTCTCCTCTAAACTGTCAATCATCCCCCAAAATAAACCCCTGAATGGTGAGAGCCGCTGGTGTGATGAAAATGAGCTCCAACAGTAAAATCCTGCTTTTCCATGAATGATGAGGAAGAATCATCTGATGAGATCAGATATAATAGTAGAACAGCCACAGGGGACATTTACTACTTTAATACTGAACACTACACTTTACTGAGCACACTCACACACTATTACTGCAGGAACAGTTTCTATGCAGGACTTTGTATTTGTACTGTGTGGTATTAGTACTTTTACTGCAGTAAAGGATCTGAATACTTCCTCCACCACTGGTTCCAGCAGAAACACTTGATGTCAGGTGGATCAGTGAAGTCGGCCCCCCCATACCCATCACCTGTGTACATCTCCCATGCTGTGAAAGGCGGCGAGCTGTGATTGGTCGGGGTCCAACGTGTAGTCTGTCACAGCAAGTATTTATGACTCCATGATGTAGAAAGACAGAGACACTGCAAATATCTGCTGTTACTATAAACACAATCTGACGGTAAAATAAAGTGACGTCATTGTCAAATATAAATCCTGCACACTGTATAAACTGTATACAGACATGTATACGTGCATACTAAAAACATCACTTCATGTATATAAAGTTATCTATTAATTAATCATTTAATATTTACAATCTACAGAAACACTTGCGCACACACACACACACACACACCTATTTGCCACCTACTTGTTCAGCTCTGTTGTCCTTGTTTTTTTCCTGTAAATTGTTATGTGTGGAACATCGCGAGCAACTTAAAACCAGAGTCAAACTCCTTGTATGTGTTCACAAAGCTGGTTCTGATTCTGGAATATAAAATAGTGGATAGTAATAGTGGTTACTCGTTAAGTCTTTGCATTTTGCCTGCTCCTGTTATGAATTCACGACCTTTGACCTGCAGCCTTCAGAGCAGCTGACAGCCTTCAGCCTGACATCAAGCAGCTGAACTGCTGAGCTCAGCTGCTGCTGGAGAGACAAATTAGTCTGAATCTGACCCGACACACACACACACACACACACACACACACACACACACACACACACACACACACACACACAATGTGAAAGGAAACACTGATGAGGTTTGGGGGGTGTGTGTGTGTTGCCCCCTGCTGTCTCATCAGTAACACTGCAGGTCTGAACCAGTCTGATTCTTTAATGTGATTGGATGGGAAAAATGCAACACAAATAAAAGTACTAAATATCAGCCTCAGTTATCATGTTTTATGTTGAATAATTATAAAACACAAACTATAAATTGAATGTGTCACATATCTGCCAAAGACTATTACATCATACTCCACCACAGTAAATATTGGTCTCTGATTGGCTGGAAGTTCATGTTCATCTATCAGGACGCCACAAACTCTGCTCCAGTGAACAGTTTGACCTCTTGTTCTTATATATTGCTCTGCCGATGTTAGACTGCAGGTTCCCGCAGTAACAATCCTGATGTTTTCTACTATGTGCATTATTAAATGACCTGCTAACAAACTCAGAGACGTTTAGTTTATTTTCCATTTAGGTCAGAAGGCCCGACACATTCACAAAATGAGATCCAGATTTCTTTCAAAATCGGTTTCATCCTGACGAGTGTGTTTGTGGTTTTGACCTTTTGGATTCAGTTTTCTAAATATGATTGATAATATTGTAAAAAAAAAAAAAATGATAATTCAAAACAAAGATAAGCTATTTTTCCATAGTATTTAATTAGTATCATACACAAGCATGTTTCTATTAAAACACATTATATATCAACTGAATCAAACGATAATGTACAAACAGGTTCAGACTGACAGGCTGTCTCAGCATGTTCACCCTGCATGTACAAACCCCGAACCAGAACCAGGACCAGCAGCAAAACCAGATTAGTCCAGTCAGATCAGACTTAGGAACAAGGTTCAACTTGTTTTTTACTTAATTATTGGGTCGTTCAAAAATGTTAAATCACCCTTATTAGGGAGTAGCTGAATTTTAGTTTTTTTATTTCTTAATTTCTTTTCGGGTCATTAAGTTTAGATAAGATTTACACCAATTTTTAAATTTAAACACATTAAAAGTGCTCAGAAAAATGGAAATTTGAACATCTACATTTTCATGACAATGAGGCAAACTCCTTCTGCTGAAGAAGCTGTGTGGCACGGTTGAAAGTAACGGAACGGCTACTAAATGGATCTTGTGGTGAGATCTTGTCACTTACTACACCATTGGACTGCCAGACTGCTTTGGAGGTAAGTTTCACAACAACATACAGTTGAAAGCTCTGGAAGAAGCTAGTAGTTGAGATTGTTTTGTCAAACTGTTCTTTAAAGAATGAACTTTCATGCTGAACATGTTTTTAAGGTTTCAGTTGTGCACTCTGCCATTCTTCGCAGCTGGATTATTTTTACAACTGATTGTTCTTTTTTAAAATGACCACAATAATTTAAAAGATAAGACTCATAGTACTTTCATAGTACTAGCAGTCTGTGAAGGAATAACAAGCTGTTTAGTTGTCAATAAGATCCTTTGAAAAGGTCAAAGGTTTCCAGTTTCATTCATTCCCAACATAATGATGACACTAAGCATCTATATGGTTTTGTGATGGTCGGTCTGGATTTTGTCGTATTTTGGTGCCGACTGTAGAAATCTCCAGGTTTTTGGCGAGTATATAACCGTACAGGATGACCATCAAACATTTCACATCACATCCTGTAGCTTCAGTTTGTAGATGCAGGATCACAGGACGTCACTAGATTATTTGCCATAAAAAAAAGACTTTGGTCAAACTTTACTTTACAATGACCATATTCCAGTGTTTCCATCTGTGAGACCAGTACTGTAAGCACACTGTCGCTGTGTGATCCTCCTCAGGCATAAAGAATGTAAAAACACAGTTTAATCACAATGTTGATACTTCTGTTTTATTGCACTGCTTTTAGTACATTTCATGTTGTGTACTTGCATTACTTTTCTGTAGGTTAATACTCAGGTTGACACACTGGATTAAGGCCATTTTATGGTAAAGTTGCACCAGAATAACCATTTACTTCATCAGGTCCCACAGATATACAATCCCTGCCCTCAGCATGCAAACAGAAGAGACCAGAGCCAATCAGAACAGAGCTGCAGGGGAGATTTCAAGGTCCACACATTCGACCTGATAAACAAGGACAGAAAATACCAACGGCTGTCGTCTGAAGGTGTCGTTCTGCTTTAATAGACACCTGGTAGGCTGGTAATCTAGTCAAAGAGGCTGGTGAGTCTCAGAGTGAATTTAGAGACAACACATTTCAACCGTTCAAGTATAATCTGTCCTTTTTTTCTGTATTTAAACAAAGAAATGTGGAAAATTTGTTTTTTTTGGTTCCACAGATGTTTCTAGTGTTAACAGGATTTCTTAAAAAATGCATTTAGTAAATCACAGGGTGGGTCGACCTGGTGGCTTTAAGGAGTCAGTATGCTTAAAACTAAGTGTTTGTCGGATGACAGAACAGTGTAACTTTCCGAAACCATTCATCCCACAGTCACGACTGGCCAATTGAGTCTAAGCAGGAAAGGAACTTTTTTGGGTGTAGACCGCTGAATCGCAACATCCCCGTTTCAAACAACCTGTGAACTCCTGTTAACTCTCTGCTGGATATCATCAAATAAAGGCAAGATATCACAAAAAACCCGAGATGTGACTTTGAAATTCCCCTGAAATCTCGTCTGTCTGACAGCGTCAATAACTAATAATCACTGTGCTGGCTGATCAAAAGATCAATAAATTTCGAGTGGACCAGAACGGAGTCAGACAGCAACTCTTCACTGGTTCAGAAAACACCAGAGCCTGAAATCTGGAGCAGCTGGAGAACAAACTGAGCCGCTTGAGGCTGAAGGAGATTCAGTTTTTACTTCTTGGAATTAAACAATGTCATCTGATACGTCCAACAGGTGCGAGTTGTGCTTGTTGTCTGGCGTTTCATCAGGAAAGTACTGGGCCTTCTGGCACTCCCAGCTTATTAACATAGCTCCTTCAGATAGACGGCTCTGGGTAGTTATTAAGAAATAAGCTGCTTTCCACTGTCGGGCTAAAGAGGGCTGAACAACTGTTTTGTAGCTTTAGCATCGCTGCTGGCAACTAAATATTAGAATCACGTACACTTCTGTTTGGAAGATTCAGTCACTGATAAAAAGGTGTTTGGCTCTGTTGTGGAAACCAAAAGAAAAACAAAAGGACTTTCTCAATAAAGAGTATGCCAAGATCGAACTTGCATTCTTGGAAGTTCCATTTTGTTTTTTTGGGAGTGGGATCTTGCGTTGTTAGGAATTCCATCTTGCGTAATTGGGAGCTCAAAGTCATAACGTTGGGAGTTCGAAGTCGCGATGTTGGGAGTTCGAAGTCACGTTGCTGGGAGTACGTTGTTGGGAGTTTGAAGTCACGCTGTCGGGAGTTTGAAGTCACGTTGTCGGGAGTTTGAAGTCATGTTGTTGGGAGTTTGAAGTCATGTTGTTGGGAGTTTGAAGTCATGTTGTTGGGAGTTTGAAGTCACATTCTAGGGAGTTCCAACTTGGCAAGTTGAATTTGGGAGTCCTAACCCACAAGAACGCTCTGTCTGTAACTGGGACAGCCTTCTTGCTGACTTCACCAGCTCAGCTCAGGTGGTTCACTTCAACACACCTGTACACCGCTACAGACCCTCAAATCTCCAAAGATGTTGGAGCAAATCAAATAGGCATTATTTTGATAAATCAACCACATATTTGAGATCTAAGCTGTTGATTTCTTGCCAAAAAAAATCTCAAGACTAAATTTGGTCGGTTACAGTTTTAATACAAGAAGTTCTGGGTTTGAATGATGTGCTTTGCTATCACTGCTAGTTGATGTGAAATACAAACTGGGAAACTCTTATTTCTTAAAATTTTGAAGACCACATCCAGCCCCAGGACCTTGTGACGGGCTTTTAATACTCCGAACAATTAATCGGCAAAATATTAAGCAGATTCATCAATACTGAAAAGAATCTTTAGCTGTTGCCTTAACATCATTTTGCACATTTTTGTCTAAATATGGACTTAGAATTGGGACAGTGCTTGGGCCGTAACTGATTATGTTTCACGAAAATACAAGGATGCAGACTGAGAAAGGCCTTGAGGTTCTCTTGACCCTAAATTTGAAGCCAGACTGACCCTGTTTGGCCCGACAGAGAGAAGCAGGTGAGTGTGTGCTAGCAGAACTAATCTCCCACATACACTGCTGACTGTCTGACCACTCTTAAACAAAATGACCTTAGTACAGAACAACATGCAGACAGGTAATGCTCCTTCCTTTTCCTGTTTGTTCTGCAGTCTGATTGGCTGCTGTCAGGACCAGGATGTGTCAGAACGTGATATGAACCAATAGGAGGACAGAGCTGACCAAGATGTTGCAAATGAAACAAACGGGTAAATACAAGTAGTGTGAAAATAGCGTGAGGATGGTAGCAAGTATAATGCTAATGATGATCTTCGTACAAAGCTACATGCTAACACTTTGTGAATCATAACATTTTTAATGAAAACCTTCAAAATCAGATTTTCACTGACGTTTCTCTTAAAATCTTCTAATTTTATTACAGATTGGGATATTTTCGCCAATTACCAGTTCATGACCAGACAAGCATAATTATTTTACACTGTCAGCTTGCTATAGTTGATGATGTGTGGATCACTTAACTAGCTAGCTAAAGGTTTAAATGCTTTAAAATGTGTTGCTACCATTCACACCAAAAAACATTCACATTCACCATAAGCTGGTGGTAAACCAGCTATATGAGCACCAACTGATTATATAAATGATAAATAAATGTATAGAGAAGATTTCCTTGTGAAGCATAATTCAGAGTCAGCACAGTCCAAACCCTGGTCTTAAACCACATTCCTGTCATATCTTGTTCACCATAAATACAAACATTCGGTAAACACTGCTTTGTGTGGAAGTCTATGGCAGCTAATATTCAAATGTAATCATTTCCATTTGTGTGTGCATGATGTATGACAAAAATAATTATTACTGCCACAATTAAAACGTAAATCATTTGTAGTGTACTCCCGACATAATAATAATGAAACTTAACGTGAAATGTTTCATACTGTCAGACAATGTGCAACCTAAACTTCAAAATTAAATTGCAAACTTTCTTGCATTTTAATTTGAATTATGTCCTGATTTTAGCTCATTTCTAATAAATAAATAAATATTATATTACGTCAGGATTTTCCCAGGGCTTTTTTTCTGAAAGTGACAAATATGAAAATGACCATGAAAACAGCTATTTACATTTCATTTTCATTAGAAACGGGCTAAAATCAAGATTTTAAATTCAAATGCAAACTCCAGTTTGCTATTTCGTTTTCAAGTTTAGGTTGCACATTTTCTGCCGGTTTCACATTAAATTTAATTCTCAATTAGCAGTGTTTAGCGCTTAGGAGTGCACTGAAAAGTATTTTTGCATTTATAAACATTAAAATGTGAATTTGATTATAACATTTTAAAATTATTAATTCATTTTATCTCAATATTGGCAGCCACAGGCTTCCGTATTCATGTTGCCATTTAGTGGTAATTAAAAACAGGAAGTGGACATTTTCTGTAGGCTCGAATGTTGTGAGGAAGGACAAGAGGTTGAATTTGAACTTGTTATGTAGAGGGCACAAAAATCTTTTGATAATCTCAACAAAAGATATTCGTCCTCTCCGAAGGTCCAAAATGTATTTTGTTGTCACTCCTGGCGTCATAAATCATGAATATGTGTCAAAAAGAAAATAAATGGATGAAAATGTTTCAATCAATCGATTTTAAAATAAACATTTAATATTCAGCGACTCAAATGTGACCAATTACATCGCTCCATTTTATCCGACATGATGTGAAGGTTGCATTTGATCACGTGACACCCCCAGGTCCAATCAGCAGACGTCTCAGAGCAGAAAACACTGACCTCTGGCTCACAACCAGAGTAGACTTATGAAGTCAAAAAACAACAATAAAAAATAATAATATAAAACAAATAAGAAATAAAAAGCTTCTTACAGAGATATGAACAGAAACAACAACATTTCTCCTTCTCCAGTTAAAGTACCACTTCCTTAAATCTGGACAGACCAGGTTATGTCACAATAAGAAGATTATTAACATTATTCTCATTATTAATATCTTACAAAACCAAAATCAACAGTGCAATAAAAAGGTTTTTAATCCCTCGCTCGGCAGGAGAGAGAGCGAGACGACGAGCGGCGGGGCTTGGCGAGGAAAGAGAGAAAGAAGGTAACATCCAAAAATAAGAAAGGAGAGGAAGGATAGAGGGATTACAGAGGAGGACAAGCAGTTCACAACAGACGAGAGAGGAAGAGGGGCTTCTCAGGATTATATAAATGTGAAACAATGGCGGTGTGGGTGGATGGATGGATGGAAGATGTGGAGGTAGAAAGGGAGGAAAATCAACAGAGGAAGAAAGGGAGGAGAGAAGAAACAATGAAGGCAGATTTGTGGTTACTGGCTAAAAGGTGACGAAGGTGAGGAGAGTACACATCCACAAAACAGGCTCCAGCTAAGCGGCTAGCAATGCTAAATGTGTGTCTTTTTGGCCTTTTTTTTTTTATGGTTATGGTGATGATTTTAGGATCCCCACTGATTTAAAAATACAGATGATCGTGGAGGCTGTTGTGTGGATCTGTAAAGATGCACTGATACCACTTTTCTGTTGACATGACTCGTGAGTTTATTTAAGTAATAATTAATTATAAAGTCAGTTCACCCAAATTACAAAAGTAGTATCGATCCATGCAGATGGTTTTTGGTTTTATTCATCCAGGTTTTCAGACGTCTGCCTCCACCTCAGGTTCTAGCGAGGAAATACTCCCCAATAAAAAATGTTTGTGTTCTGTAATTTGGGTGAAATGACCCTTTAACTACTAATAAATAAGTTCCTTAGCTGTAGCCTTCTGTAGTGCTACCTGTGAGACACCTTTGCAGAGAAGCACGAGTCAGCCATCAGCTGTCTAGGGTTGAACGGCAGGAATTGGGATCCCAGTATTTCCTAGGAATTCTCGTCAAAATCTGCTCCTGTTTCCTGGGAAAATATTTTTGTGTGCGCTTGTGTGCTGGTGAACTGAAGACTATTTTGTACGTACTGAAACAAAGACGCCTTATGCAAACCTCATTAATGCTTCCAATCAACTTGTCGTTACTGAAACCACGAAAGCAACATGGCTGCATGTCAGGGATTTTCCTTCTGAGGCGGCTCTGTATGGTTGTTGTTGCTTTTTCCACCTCAAAGATGTTTCACTTCTTAGAGTAAATGTTGCTCTACTACCAGAAGATTTGTGATATATTTCAGGTAAGTAATCATTTTAAAATCAGTGGGAAACTGAACTGATGGAGGTTGAACGTGTCAGGAGGCTTTGGTTTGGTTTCCGACATGTTCTACCTGCTTCTCTGACACCTGACTCAATACTTCAATAACAAAATGGAGGTATCAGTGCATCTGAAGGTGTGTGGGGTGGGGGTGGGGGGGGTGGGAGTGATGGGGGGTCAGGAGGTATTAATACAAGGATGGGGTAGATGGGGGGGGGGGGGTTTGATCAAAGAGCGAGTGTGTGTTAGGACAGGTGGGCGTGGCCTGTTCGGTTGGGGGGGCGTGTCTGCTCTCAGGAACTCCTCTTAGTCCTGGAGTGTTGGATCAACCACTGAAGAGTGATGTCTGCAGAGAGAGAGACAGACAGACAGACAGACAGACAGAGGAGGTGTGTGTGGAGAGAAACAGAAACACACAGGAGAAAAACAGAGTGTAACTGTATGTGTGTTTTCACTTTGGAAATAATCTAATAATGTGATAGAGTTGAAAACTCCCTTTGTCAGACTAAAGTCTTGATTATCTTGACATCATTTCTTTACATACACGAGGGAGGCAGAACATCAGAAACACCTTCTCATATAATGCAGTCCACCACTAACTATGACCTGATTAACAAACATATATATTAATATATTTTAATGGGAGACTTGCACCGAGCTGAGCAACCGCGACAGCTCAAGCCGTGCTGGCTCAGTGATTCTCCACAGCTCCACACGTTAAAAGGGGTCGTTTACCTTGATGACGTATTGGAGGTGGTTAGGTGGTGCTGGTTCTCACAAACCACAGTGAGAGCCTGTCGCCTGCAGCTCTTCATCTAACACAGGGTACCCCCCCAGGGTTCTCCAAGTTAAATTTAAGACTTTTTAAGACCTTTTTAATACCACTGAGAATGAAATTTAATGCCAACTTCACGGCCATACTGGCAAAAGTATGAAGAATATAATGGAAAATCATTTTGTTTTCTTTCCTGAGAACTGACTGATTCACACCAGAGCTCGCACACACTCCATGGTCATAAAGCAACACACTGACATTATACATTTGACAGTTATTTATGACGTTATGGTATTTATTTAATCCTACAAAAGGATAAGAAACAGCTCACTGTTAGTGATTGTAGCATTCCTCCTATCAACATTTAAAGCTTACATACTGACTAAACAGCACATCATGTTGTGTAGACCTGTTTTTAATCAGAGGACAGCACTGCTAACGAAGCTCCGCTAACTCTTTGATTAATACATTGCATTTCCTGCAGCTGCTTCACAATAAAAGCCTCCTGCTGGTTCGCTGGTAGAAAACGTTTAATGTGAAACAGCAGGAAGTGTTGGGTTTGCATCAGCAGTGACTTAACACAGAGAGCGATCAGTAAACAGTAAAATAAGGCAACGATCTGGAAGTAAAACGGGAGCGCAGGAGTGAAACTCAACTCCAAACCACAGAGTTTCAGTTCGTTAGTTGTTAGTCTCGTCTGTGACCTCAGCACTCTCTACATTACTCTGTGCAGAGGTTTATAGCAGTATGGGACAGGAAAGTTATCACAGTGGCAATCATTTCATCCTCTTCCTCGATAAAAAGGTGAACAGTAGAAATAAACCGTTAACCTTACAAAGACATCTACCAAGAACGTGTACTTAATGTACTTTATTAGCCAATGCAGTGCTTTGCTGGATGACGTTTATCCTGGTTACTTCAGCTAATATCAGTCTGAACACAAGGGTTTAGGTATGGGGAATCTAAACCTATTATGTCAACGAGGGTCCTCACAAGTATAAAAGTACAGGCGTGTGTGTGTGTGTGTGTCGTACCGATGTTGTCTTTCTCCTTGCAGGAGATGGAGTAGCAGCAGATCTCTCTGTCCTGGATGGCCGACAGGTTCCTGATTAAAAACACACACACAATCAATTCAAATGAAAGCTGACAGCAGTCACGTGATAATACAGGAAATCCAACAATTACACACACACACACACACACACACATTCAAGCAGCAACAATAATCTACAATCTATATCAAGTATTTTGGTGATATTGCAAAAGACTATGTTTCCCCTGTTAATCTACAGCAAGCAGTAAAGTCCAAACAAACTGTCTGACACCACCATGTATCCAAGTAGCACACGACTCCACGCTGCTTTCTGCTGTTCACACCGATCAGAAAACATCAGGTTACTATTTTATTATTTTACCTACCTGCCCAGAGACTATGGGAGGGAAACAGCTAAAACTCGGTACAACTCTTCTTGTTTTATATACGGTTAATGTTCTTTGTGCATTGTCCCTGTTCAAATAAAATAAATAAAATAAAAACGTCAGAGTCAGAAGTGCGTGTAGACTTACATCCTCTCTATGAGCTCCTTCTCATCCAGAGCTCCTGGCAGGTCCCTCTTATTGCCCAGAACCAAAACCTGAAGACACACAGGTGGAGCAAACATCAGCTGAATACATCAGAGAACAGAACAACCAGAACCATACAGCCAATATCAAAAATGATTCTTTAAACTCGTCATCCAGCAGCGTGTTGCATCTTCAAAAGTATATATTGGTTTTAAACATTGCTTCTGCCACATTTTATCACTCAGTTGGCTCAGTTCAGGTCTGGTTCACTGAGAGTTGCAGATTTCAGGTGGTTAACTCTGTTCAGTTGGGTTTTTTTCTCAGGTGTGTTTAGTCACTCGCTCTGTCGGGCTGTTAAGTTTTTAAAAATCGGTTGAGTCTGTTCTAGGCAGGTTCGGTCAGGTTCAGTCGGGATCATTTGTTTCAGGTGTGCTTGGTTCTGCTCAGGATCAGTCTGGTATGTGGGTTCATTCAGTCCGTTCTGGTGGTCTTACAGGAATTCCCTGCAGCTGCGGTTTGTCCAGCAGGTTGTGGAGTTCGTTCTTGGAGGCTTCAATCTTCTCTGGGTCTGCTGCGTCCACCATGTAGCTACAACAGGAAACAAAACACTATGAAAACATCTGTTTCAGCACTATATCTGAACATGCTCTTTGTTCCCTTCACATGTGGCCCTCTGATCATATCATGCTCTGTCCTGCTGAAGCTGGTAGAGCCAATCAGAATCACTTTTCCTACATCTCAGCTGTGCATGCAAACCAGCTTTGGTTTGCATAAATCTGACCCGTTTGCCCTGCAGCCTTCCTGCCCCGTCTCACCAAGACAACTGGGGTAATGCAACACACCAAGACTGCAGGACTGCGTTCTGTATTCTGCTTCTTTCTGATGATCAAATTCTAGGATTTTGTCACGGCTTGATTTGACCAAACTCTCAGCAAATATCAGATTTAATGCTGCTCTCTTCCTCTGAGTAATGTGTCTGTTGGTTCAGTTGGTGGACAAACGTGCGGGACTCTCTCCTGTCTCATTAATGTCTCCGGGGCTCTGGACCCAGCAGAGACGTCTCAGCGACCCTGACCACAGTTTAGGAAACCAGGACTTACACGATAGCGCTGACTCCTCGACAGTAGCGCTCCCACATGCTCCTGAACCGAGGCTGACCGCCGATATCCCACAACTGCAGAGACAGGAGAGTTCAGAGTTAAATGTATAATCTGTACAGTAAAAAACGTTATTGTTAAACAGAATTAACTGACTATTGAGTCTTCATATATATATATATATATATATATATATATATATATATATATATATATATATATAATCTCACATTTTTATGTTGTATATTGGAAATAATTTGATGTGTACATGCCGACATAAATGACAGTCTGGCTTGTTCTGAGACCCACACCTGTGTTGAATCAAATACGTGGACATTCTTGGTCACATTCTGAGTACACCTGATGAACTCAATAAATATTTTGGGAGCATTAATTCAGTGTGTGGGAGTCAAATTAACTTATTATGGTTTTAATACACACGTATTGTTCTCAGGATTATCAGATAACTGGATGATACCTACAGGGCAAAAATACACACACACACACACACACACACACAAACAAGTGTGGACAGACAGGTGAAAGCAGGAAATGGAACTACCAACCTTGATGGTGACGTTGCCTTTGGTGATCTTCCTCATGTTGAACCCAACTGTAGGAATCATGTCTTCACTGAACTGGCCAGACTGAAACACACACACACACTTCTTACTGATATACGCCACAGCTGATTATGATGTCACTGCACTATAAACTGTGTTTAGGAATCGTCATATTCTCGTAGTATCTGCCACTGAAGCGAGAGTGGAACACCATCATTGATCTTGAATGTCTGTCAGCTCATCACAGATATACTGTATTGATTTGTAAGATGAGTAACGTGAAATGTCAGTACAGAAATGAGAAGGTAGGGGTGTCCTGGTGTCACGGGTTCGAGTCCCCATCTCTCCTCCTGTTTCCTGTCAACTCTCTAATAAAGGCTTTAAAAACTACTGGTTTGGACAGTGCTCTCTGGTGGACAAATAGGTATTTTTGACAAATGTATTTTACAACTGTACAACTTCTCACTGAGAACATAGTAGAGTGAACTTTATTATCCCCAAGAGGAAATTTGTCTTGGACACAGTGGCTTAAAAAAGAAACTAAGAATTAAAATGCTAAGTGCTTGTGTATTGGTCATAATGCTTAAAGGCCAGATTTAAGAGATCTAAACTGTCATGTCAAAAGTGTTTGTTTATGTTATGCGATTCTGTTAAGTAACATATCAGCAAGAATATCATTATCATATTTTTTATTTCAATTTTAATATCGGCCTTAAAAAATCCAGTATCTGTGAGGCTCCAAACTGCATTTCACACTTCCAGCAGAAAGAAACTATAATAAGAATGATATTAGGGGTGCACCAATCCAATAATTTTACTATGTTGGTCTATTCTGTACACACATCTATTTCCTGTCTGTCCATCCTGAAGAGGGACCCCTCCTCTGCTGCTCTTCCTGAGCTTTCTAACATTTCTTTCCCCTTTACAGTTTTTTTGGGGAGTTTTTCCTGATCCGAATCAGGGGTCTAAGGACAGACTGTGTACAGATTTTAAAGCCCTCTGAGGCAAATTTGTGACAATGGACTATATAAAAAAAATTGCCAGATCGGTCTCGGCCATTATGTCACAGATCGACATTAAAACAGTTCCTTAATCAATGTCATTGTGAGATTCAGTGTTTTTGCTATCAGTTACATTCCTTCAGTCATGGTGGGCTGTCGACTCCGTTTTTAGAGCCACAGTAATCCCTGACCTCATGTTACCTTACATACAAAAATAAATGTTTGGGTGAAGGAAAATCTATGTTAGTGGGTCACCCCAAAATGTTTTGTACACGGGAAGCACAGGAGGCTGATGTCAGGCTGATGGTGTGTGACAGGAAGGGTGTCTGGTGAGACCAGTGAGGGAAGGTCACTCCGACGGGGGGAGGGTGAACGATCATCCAACACTAGACCTACAAATCCCGCCTCCGGCCCTGCTAACAGCACCGGGGCTGGGGGTTCAGGTCCCAAAACGGCCTTCTGTTCTGGTAAAAATATCTACATTTATGGTGGAGGTTAAAACATCCACCGATGCAGATGTGAAAACAGCTGTGCTCATTTAAATGCCACATTAGAGCCGGTTTCATGTTTACCTACAGCCTACAGCGTTAGCAGCATCTATTCTCATTGAAAATCACAGCGTTAATACAAATGTGACTTAGACCTGTGTAAAATCATATCGGCTCATTCACCGCCTTGCTGAAGTCGAACACCGACAGCTAGCTGACCTCACCACCGCAGGATAACAATGGATGCAGCCAGATGCTAACTGACAGCTGGTGTTAGCACATCATATTAGCCTGAACCTTACCGCTATCACATTGACGAAGGTCGTTTTCCCGGAGTACTGCAGCCCCACCAGGGTCAGCTCCATCTCTTCTTTCCAGAAGAGCGCCTTGAACCAGTCCAACAGTTTGTTGATTAGCGCTATCATCTTTGTCGTCTAATGCTAATGCTAGCTGCGGCTGCTGTTGCTGCTACGGCTAGTTGGCTATGCTAGCTAGCTAGCTGGCTAACGCCCCGACAGTTTTTTTTTTGGACGCTAACAGTCACGGTGACAACCACGGACGGTAACAGGAAAACGGACGACACCGGCACGCTTTCTATGAACCGAAGAGAATATTTAATAAGTCGGTGTTTTCAGGCTCTAATGTCCGCTGTGTGTTTTCGGCTTTCTGTGATGTTTACTAGCTACGCCTTTTCCTACCAGCCAAGACAGATATTATACACCACACCACATCCGGTACAGCCTTTCAAAATAAACACCGCAGGGAAGCCCATTCGTCCTCGTTATTTAAATAAAGGCTCAACATGGACATAAATATTATATTCAGAAAGGAATCTGCTGTAAATCTAAACACAAGCGGCGTGTTTCATTCTAAGTTTTCTGTTTGTTGGTTATGTTGTTTGATTTTGTTTAATCTGTCGGTTCCTCTTCCTGTTTGGGTGGGGTTGATAGAGGAAGCAGAGGAGAGCAGAGAAAAGAGGAGACAGACACTTCCGGGTGATTGAAACACTGCCCCCTGTTGTACACACAAGGTACTTACAATTATTATTCTTTTAATAAACACAAAGACCTTACAGTATCAAGTGATACAGAAAAACATTAGAGCTAAAACGATTAGTCAATTAATCAATTAGTCGTCTGATGGAAAATGTATAGATTATTCGCTGAAGTCACTTTTATGTCATTTATCACTTTTGGCTCTGGAAAAATGTGGTGGGCATTTTTTACTGTTTTCTGACACTTACTAGACAAATTGATAATCGAGAAAATAATCGGCAGATTAATCACTAAATGAAAACAATCATTAGTAACAGCCCTAAAAATATTTTTGCACTTACCTCTAGTGGCACAGCCATGCAGGTTTTGTCTAACCAAAGAGCTCAATCACCATTAAATCCAGGTGCTGTTTTAAATAATGAATGTGGGCACCGACACTGTGCAGCTGTGTGTAAAATAGGCAGGAGTTTGCAAAGCATGAGGAAGCTCCTGTGCCAGTGAGTTGGTCTGGGCAGGTGGAGACACAGGTGAGCAGGCTGTTGTGTGGCCCTACTGCACTGTGTTACTGTATGCTATACCTATTCTGGCCAGCAGGTGGCTCTGAGTCTGTTTGATTACAGGTACTGGTCCTGTCCTGGCTCTTATATGATATTATACATTACAAACTGGACCCATACAGGACTCTGGTCTGGCAAGGCTGGATTATCACCTGGGCAAAGTGGACCCCAGTCCCTCAGGGGACCCGAAGGCCCACGTGGTCTGCATGGCAATTTGTGGTAATTTGATTACTTTGTTTGGTGACATACTAAATCACAATAAAACCTGAAATGATCAGAGCGGGTGGCTCCGGCATTTTTACTGGAATTTGAGGCCCTGTCTTGTTTAGGGGCCTTGTGTTTTAATACTTTTAATATTTCAATTCACATTATGCTTAATTATTACCAACTAACGGACTCAATGCAAACCTGGGCAGGGTAGTATTCCAGTATAGGAGGAATACTGGTTGGTTTCCAGGACTCTGGAAGCAATGGCTCATTTTTTTGCCCCAGGGCCCCCTGGCGGATTAATCCGGCCTTGGGTCAGGAGATAAAAACATTTTTAACTTGTTTTAAAATATCTGTGACAACATATTCTAAACTCAGGGAACACTTACTTATCGTTTTCTGGAGCTTTAGACCTGAACTTTAAAACACTGTTTTGGTTAAATTCAGTTTTCCCCTCTAACTGTTAGGGTTTATGGTTAGCTCTCTCAGGTTGGGGTTTGGGCTACACCGGGTTCAGGGTTAAGGGGGGCGGAAACACAAAGTAATGGTGAAACCAAATGTGACACAATTGGCGATGGTGGTCTCCTGCTCTGTCAGCGTGCTGTCCTAAATGACTTTAGGAACTGTACCTTCAGTTTAGACCAAATACAAATTGGTGCCTTAAAGTATCAGAAACTAGATTGTACTGTTGGTGGGTCAGTTAGGCCTCAGGGGCCCAATATGTGCCTGGTATGGTCCATCATCAACATACGTCCCCTGCTGCTGACCTCTTATTTAGTGCTTTGTGCTATCAGAACTCCCTCGTTGGCTACTGGACTGTTGAACCTGCAGCCAGAGATGGATTACCTGACGGGCCGACTGGGCACAGCCTCAGGGGTCGGGGCCCGTAGGCCAGAGACTAGACATATTGAATAAACAACATTAATATCTATCTGTATAGATAGATAGATATTAGATCCTTATCTAAACATATGAAGCGAGCTACACGACGTACTGCTGGGAACGATTTTGTTCCAAGGCTGCATTTTTAGTTTTTAGCATTATTATAAACGTCAATGGGATTTTGAATGAGGTTTTCTTACTTCTGGAACAGAACCTGGAGGTTCTGGTTTCACTTCAGTCTTCACTCTATTGAAATCTTTCAAGTAATTCATTTTTTTTAAATATCTTTCTATCTGTATGAAAAAAACACCTTTACATCAAATAATCATAATTTCTTTATTTGGTTTGATTTCATCTGAATTTTGAGAAATACATTTTCCATGTGTTTTTTCTACTTGGTGTCTGGTTTCGAGCTTCTCGGTTCAGTTGAGAAAAGGTTAGTGAGATTTTCCAGGTCCAGGATGAATCCGATGCTCTGGGTTCTCCTCACCTCTGCTGTGCCAGTTCTTCAGGATCTCTAGCTGTATGCACTGACCTGAACCAACAGATCCAGTTCTTTTGGGGTTCCTGTGTGATCCTGACACTTCTGATACTGCTGGTTCCCCAAATTCTACATCTATGAGTGCATCAGGTCTTTGGGTTCAGCTGCTGGTGTCCATCTTTAAGTTCTCTTGTTTCCATCTCTCTGGTTCAGTTAATAATATTCATTGTGCATTCTGTTGGTGCTGAGGTCTCCTGGTTTTCTGTAGGCCTTGTAGACTCTGCTGGTTTTCCAGGTTCTGTATCAGTTCTTTTCATTCTGTGTGTTGTCCAGCTGGAGGTTCTGTAGCTGTATGCTGACTTGGTCTTCTGGGTTCTGCTGGTTCTGGTTCTGCTCCTGGTGAAAAGGAAACACCGTGTTTAACTGTCAGTTTAATGACTTTTCTACATAAATGCTGCACATCTAAAGTCCTCACATCTAAACCACCAGACAGGCTGTTAGTGTTACTTTCTGATCTGCCACCTCTTTGGTTAAGGTTTGGTTAAGTTTAGGAAACTTAAACTACTTGGTTAAAGTTGGGAAAGATTGTGATTTCTGTCAGGAGACAGAATGCAAACCACGGTCTGCGGTGTTGAAGGTTCATCTGTGGTGACCTCCTCAAGAGCTTTTATTTTCGAGTATTTCTTGCCTTTATTAGATAACATACAACAGAGAGCAGACAGGAAGTGAGGGAGGGGGGAAGATATAAAGTGCCGAACTGTCAGGAGAACAGGAACAAAGATCTGAGTGGGATCATTCATTCATGACCTGGGAAAACTCAAGGTTCACTTTCTAGTTGTTGACCACATCACATCTTCATGGTTCAGTGGTCAGCACCTGACCTTAAGATGGATCTATAGTCCCACATTAGACACCTGATACCTTTGGTTTATAGTTCAGTGTCAGATTTCACTACAACATCAGACGGATGTACCGAACACGATCAAGCCTGTCAACATGATCCTGTTTAAAAGTAATATATTGAATGAATATGGGATGGATGATCAGAGACGTGGAGGCTGTCTTTGATTTGTGTGTTATTCTGCATATTTTGCTCCTGTTTTGTTTTGAATGTTTTTTTTCTTTGAGTTGATTGAGTTGTGTTTGGTGAACATGTGGCGGAAAGCTGAAATATTCAAGTTTAACACAAAGTTTATTGAGAAAATATAAAAAAGGGGCAGGACTTCACTTCTTTCTGCTACTTTTCAGACATGAAATATTTATTTATGTTGTTTATTGTGTCTTGCTGTTAAATGTATTGATTATTCTTGTTTTGTTTTCTTGAATGTTTGAAATTAAATCTATCTATCTTATATGGTTTGTGCTATAGAGTGGTGGGCTCCACAGCAGCAGAGCAGGAACAGGTGTGTGTCGGGGGTCTGGTACCTGGTTGTGTTGTAGCTGGGAGCTGTACTGGGCCAGTGTGGAGTACAGGAACTGGTACTGCTCTGTGGTCTGGATCATACCACCCCTGCACAGGACGGGGGGAGGGGGAGACTACAGGTTAGACATGTTACATTTAGGGAATAAACCAAATGTTACAGCGCAGACAGAGAGGAGAGGGAACTGTTTTCACCCACCTGTCCAGGCGAAGCTGACACACAGTCTCCAGGATGTCCACCTGACCGGTTTCTCTGAGCTGCTGACAGCCGATACTGCTGACGATGAAACACCCCGTCCTCCCGATACCTGCACTGATAGGACAGAAGGGGGGGGGGGTTTATATACAGGTATCCAGGACCTCATGCAAGAACATCTTTGTATTTTTATCCAAAGCTTTCTGATTTCAGATTCACCAAACTTTTCAAACTGTTGTCATAAATCGATCATTTCAGCCTGATGAACGTCACCTGTTTCGCTCTAATTGTGAACAATTCACAAAAAAAAGACGTTCAAGAGAGTAAAAAAGAAGAACTTCACAGCGCAGAGCTCCACGTCCTGCTGTCAGAAATCAGCAGATGAAATCAGAACTAATTTAGCAGCGTCACAAGTTGTACTGGGGATCCGGAAATAAAAGCAAAACAATATTTACTACAGCTGTTTTTCAAACTGTGATCGCAGTACAAAGACAGAGGGAACGGTTAGACGTGAAGTAAGATGTGAAGAAACATCTTGCTAAAGCAGAGCGCTCCATGACTGAAAGGGGAAGCGGTCAGGAGGATGTGATGCTGATAAAGTGAACAGAATACTCATTTAGCATAAGTTTATTTTAGTTATTTTAGTTTTAGTTTTGGCGTCATATTTAAATTCCTAATTCACTCAAATGAAGTCAAACCAGTGTTTGTCCCTGTGGAGAAAGTCAGCCTGTCTCTGTCGTTCTCTTCATGACCACTAACCCTGTCCTTTCATCTACTTCCTCTTTCTAGTTGTATCTGGAGAAACACGTTCCTGTGTTTTTCTGCACGGTTCTGCTTGTTTGCATGTGGAGCAACACCTTGCAGGTCAGATCCCCACCACAGCCTGCACACTCAGACTCTTTCATCGGCCCTCTGCGCTGTGGTTGGCTGCTCGGCTACGACCGTCCACGCTCTCAAAACAGGAAGTAGCTTTCGACACATCCGCCGCTCTGGTTTGGTTCGTCATGCGCTGGTTTTACTGTTCAGTGAGCCAGACGCTGATCTGCTGAAAGAACTTTTTAGAGGTTCATACCACTTTACTACAAATCACCCGTACATGACATTACTGGAGTATTTTATTATTTTCTCTTGTTTGGCGATGGAGCATTAGGGCCACTGTGAAGGAAAGAAATATAAGATTTCATGAGCAAAGTCGTAATATTTACAGAAATAATAGAATTAAGTTGAAATTTTGAAAAACACACAATTATTTTGAGAAAAAAGTCATAATTTGATGAGATTTCTGAGGTAATGTTCCGCTTGAGTCAAAGTTTCTCATTATGTAACATTACGATTTTTCTCTAGAAATTACACGTTTTTTTTCATAACGTTTTGACCCTTTTCTCAAAATATTTGTATTGTATGTTAGCAATAGTGTGTAAATGTGCATAAAATGTTTCTTTTTATGATTAACGTGTGTGTTTATAATTTATTTCTTTTTCTCTTATTTTATTTTAATTAATATATTATTTTTTTACTAATTCACTTCATATCCATCTGTTTGTTATTTCATCAAACCCAGACCTGTAACAAAAAATTATGTTATTATTAATGCGAAAAAATAATAATACAATTTTATTATTAAAAGAATAATAAATTATTTTGCAATCAAACAGCATTGCTTTTGTGTATATTCACAAGCTAGCACGTAGCTTGCCCGTTAGCAAACATTGTGTAAATAAGCACTTTCTCCAACAACTTATGGACTTTTTAAAAATCTTTTTTTATGTGATTTTGGAGGCAAAGGTCATAAAAACAAACATACCAGAAACTAAAACAATGATTTTCTCCTCCGAGGACATTTATTCACAGCAGGTAAAGACAGCACTTGTTCTTCCTCAGGTGTTCTTGTCACTTTGCTAATTTACTTCCCTCGTTTTACTTTGTGGTACGACACTAATGATAAAGTGAGAAGAAATCACAGAGCTTATTATGATTGAAGGTGTTGTCTGACCAGCACATCACATTTCGAAAACAGTTTTTGATGAATCAGGTCTGCTGTAAATGTTGTGGTATCTTGCACTCGTGCAGCTGTGAGCATTTAACATGGACTCTCCCACAACTCCCACAATCCTCTCTGCTAATGAGCTAATGAAAGCACCAGAAACTGTGTTTGATAAGGAACCAACCTGCAGTGGATGATGATTGGTCCAGGGCTGAGGGCGGGGGCTGTGATTGGCTGAGAGCTGGTAGGCGGTAGGAGGGACTTCCTGTACGTCTCCACCTCCTCCACCAGTCTCAGCAGAGGAGCGGTGCATTGTGGGATGTGGTGGTCGGGCCAAGAGGTGAACCAGTAGTGTCTGATGGGACGACGCTCCGCACTCAGCTGTGCACACACACACACACACACACACGCACACACACACACACACACACGCACATACACACACACACACAGATGTAACATTTTTCAGTACAGAGATTTTGATACGCAGACACTAACATATGTAACATGTGACTGTGACACCGTGTTCAGTCTTTCCTCCAGATGTTGAACCAGCTGCAGGGATTTACTCCCATCAGTGAGGTCGAACACTCACTACGTTTACATGAACACTAATTCTCCACTATTATTCTGAATGCAGCATTTTCAGATGAAGACATGTGTGATATTCTTCAGGTTTCAGGAGCGTTCTGTGGACATGTATACAGCTCATTCACAGCCTCTCGCCTGTTTACTGTCAACAACCAACCAGCCAACAGTCTGCAGGGCTGGGGTAGAGATGCATGCACACAAGAAAAGACAAGGAGAAACACAGCTGCTGTTAAACATGATGAAAGACTTGGAGATCAACAGGTTTTTGGATACGAGCAAATATCACAACTCTGACCTTTAAAGAAGGAATGAATGAAAGAGCGTCGACCAAGGCTGCATGTAAACGGGAATATTAGTGGAAGATTCATCCTCATTAGACATGGAAACAGCTTTGTAGGAATATTGTCAACAATAGAACAAAAGAACAAGAACCGGAATATTTTGAGCATGTAAACGTAGTGATTGATCAGGTCTGGTTCTCAGGTGCTTGATGGGGTTAAGGTCTGGACTGTGCAGACCAGTCAGGTTCTTCCGTGCCAAACTGGGAAAAGCATTTCTTTATGGAGCTGGTTTTGTGCACAGGGAACAGTTGCATGCTCTTCCAACTTTTGTCTTTTACGACTTAATATGATTGAAAATGTGTTTTTTGAAATGCAACGATTTGATTGGCTGCATGAAAACAAGTTTCTCCATCTGCGTAGGCGGAGAACTAACAGTCAGTATTCCGGTTAATGCAAAAACAGAGGCTGGCCGCCATCACGAAACCAGAAAATGATTTTTATCTCAGAGGAGACCACAGAACATGAGATTCTTACAGCAGATACGAAGCTGCAGCAGAGCAAAACATGCAACTGAATTTCAGTCGTGACGACCTTTTTATTAATCAGCTCGCTGCTCATGTATTCACAAATACTTCTAGATATTAATACCTTTTATCTCATATTACTGCCATATGTCTGAAAATATGTTTGTGAACAAGAACTCAGATCACCGACAAAATCACTGAACCTTTAAAAGAACTTATTATATTTATTTTTATTTTTGCCTTTTAGGTTTTAAGACCACAGTAAACCTGTGTCAGGTGCTTGGACCACAGTAAACCTGCGTCAGGTGCTTGGACCACAGTAAACCTGCGTCAGGTGCTTGGACCACAGTATACCTGCGTCAGGTGCTTGGACCACAGTAAACCTGCATCAGGTGCTTGGACCACAGTAAACCTGCGTCAGGTGCTTGGACCACAGTAAACCTGCGTCAGGTGCTTGGACCACAGTATACCTGCGTCAGGCGCTTGGACCACAGTAAACCTGCGTCAGGCGCTTGGACCACAGTAAACCTGCGTCAGGCGCTTGGACCACAGTAAACCTGCGTCAGGTGCTTGGACCACAGTATACCTGCGTCAGGTGCAGAACGGACCATTTCAACAGTATATATATTATATTATTGCATTAAAAAGTACAATACTTCCCTCTGAAATGTAGTATGTAGTAAATGCAGTAGAGGTAAAATGAAAATACTTCAGAAATGTACTTAAATACTTAAGTAAATGTACTGTTCTGTACCTGGATCTCCAGGTCAGTGACAGTGAACCCGTCTTTCTCTCTGCTGTCTCTCACTCTGAGGAGGAATCTGCCGAATTGTCCCGTCTCTCCTTCCTCCTCCTCCTCTTCCTCTTTGTCCTCCTCCTCCTCCTCCTCCTCCTTCACCTTCCTCCTCCTCCTCCTCCTCTCCCTCGGCTGTGGCCAGTACAGCTCACATTTCTGGAACAAACACCGCGGACACTTTCAGCACAAGAAAAAAGGAAGGATAGGAGGAAGGAGAGAGGAGGAGTCGCGTCTCCTCACCTCGTTGTTCTCCTTCAGTCTGGTAACCATGACGATGATGCTGCTCCTCTCCTGCCACACCATGTCCCAGAAGTCCCCCACAGTGTGCAGCATCGGCCCCTGGGTGGCGATGTAGGCCCTGGGAGCTCCTTTGTAACCCTGCAGCACAGAGAGAGAGAGAGAGGAGGTCAGAACTTCAACCAGTCACCTACCCTTCGCACGGGTTACTGCCCTTCAAACTGCCTTACAGGTGCTAACAAGCTGATAATAAGGTGCAAGGACAGTGGAACAACTGAATAAAACTGCACATGAAATAAGAAACAGAGAGATATATGGAAGCAAATGAAGGCAATAATTATGATGATTGCGTCACAAACTACCTGCTTCTCTGGAACAAACACTGGTGAAAATAATCCAAAACATGTCGCAAAGATATTTCACAGTATATAAATGTCATTTTTCAGAGACGGGTGGATTGGTGGAAGTTTCCGTGGCAGGCATCAAATTGTGTCACATTTTATCAATTAATTAATGCCTACATTTATTTTTAATATTATTTTTGGTGCATTTAATGGCATATTCATTTATTTATTGAGTCATTTATTTTTGATTTTGGCAGTTCCAGTCCTCCATAGAATGATTGGTTAAAGTTTGATTTTCAATAAAGTTGCTGCATAAATGACTAATAACTTTAACATGTTGTCAGACTTACAGATGGCGTGATAATTGATCTCATCAACATTCACTTTCTGAAGAACCCCCCCCATCCTTGACCTCATAAGACAGGAAGTGAATGAGACGGTTCTGTATTTATTTAGTTCGTAGCTTCTTGTTGTATTAAACAAACTGTACACACATCAGATGGAGATTAACACACACACACGCTAACAGACAGAGCTGAGGCTGCAGAGTGTGAAGGATGCGTGGGCTGGGGGGTGAGGGGTGGGGGGGTGGGGGTTGGGGGGGGTGGTTGAGTCAGGGACGTGTCACTTCCTCCCTCACTTCCTGTGGTTTTCCTGGTTGTCAGACTCCCACGCAGACAAACCGACGGCTCATATCTGAGTTTCTGTTTGTTTAGCTGTCCGACAACACACACACACACACACAACGAGAAGTCGCCCACGCTGAGTGACAGCGTTGTCACACTCTATCAGCTTGTTTGCTTTTTAATAAAACACTGAAGGAAACGTGTTTTCTTCACTGTCACTAAACTCATTTAATCAGGGACTAAATAATAAATGAACACAGTTCAAATTTAAAGACGACACTTATTGTGTTATCGAACCAACGGTCTCCTGATGACAGCAGCCGGTTTTTCTGCAGGGCATTTTTTGTAGGAGGAGAACTTTAAAATGATGATGAGATTTTGCATATAAACACTTTTATTATCAAACGCATGCAGCACAACTTTCTACTGTGGTGTGAGAAGTTTCCAAGCATCACTTTCTTTCCACAAGGATCTTCCCTTCTCTTCTGAATATACACCACCTCCCCCGCTCCGATTATCCGCTCACATGGTTTTTCTTACCGCTGCTATGCTGATGATACTCAGCTCTATCTGTCCTTCCCGCCAGACGACCCGACTGTGTCAGTGTGGATCTCACTGTACAGATTCAGCCCGATTTCAGCCCCGAATTAGTCCCCGACTCATTTTAAAAACAGGCCAAATCTGCCAGATCGGTTGTGTGCAGTTTGAGGTCACGATGTCTGATTAATCACCTGAACAATCAACGGCCTGGCTCTCGGAGGATCGGTTGGATTTCTGGCAGCTCAGAAATTTTGGTCGTCTGCCTGCAGATTTCCTAACATGGCTGCTGTCAAAAGATCTGTTATTAACTGTAGTGAGCTTGTTTTAATGTTTTTGGAGAAGTATTTTACTAATATCTTTATATTTTTTGTAGCTAAAACTGCAGTCTTGACTGAGACTGAGCTGTGATATAAAACTGAACCAGACTGTCTGCATCTTCCAGACATCTGAGGCTCCATATTATTATTTTTTTCCTTCTTACTTTCTGTTTATGGTAGAATTGCAATTCTCTTTTTGTCAACATTGTTCAGGAGGACGCAGCCATCTTGTTTGAATAAACTTTAAATGTCACAGGTCAAAACTGACCAGCGGTTCTGTGCTTTGTATTAGTATATATTAATACTATAATAATATAATATTTTCCTTATTTGTATGTATAAAAGCCTGCTGTAGAAGTCTGTTGTGTGTAGATAATCTTATTAAACAAAATATGTGACTTAAAAAAAATGCAGAACTTCCATTAAAAATCTGCTGTTTTAACATTAAGTGGAGAAACATCCCAGACTGGAGAACAAAAAGACGTCGTCACTAGAAGCTCATGTGTACTGAGACGAACAGAAACAATCAGCTCTATGCACGGACCTCCAATATGGCCGCCGGAGGTGTTCAGGATTTAGGATTTTGACTCAGTGTGAAATAATGTTAGACTCTGACCCTGATGTAGTTGGCGTTGATGTAGCCGTCTGGCCCCGCCTCTTCCTCCAGGCTCCTCAGGATCACCCGGCTCTCAGGGTCTAAACAGTAAACAACAAAGAGTGAAAACAGTGTCGACTGTGTTTCTACTGAGCGCAGACGGACAGCTGAGGTACTGACTGGGGAGGATGGTCTTGTATCGGTCTTTCATCAGGTGTCCTGGGACATTGAGCTCTGCAGCGCTCACAAAGTTCGGAGGAATCTTCTGTGGAGGAGACAGGGACGGACTGGACGTTAAAACAAACACACCTCATCTCACACACAGCTCACGTGTGGAAGAGACCATGAAGGTCCACACTCAGGAAGTGTTTTCTACTTTGACAGCATGTATGCTAATCAAACAAAGAAAGAAAGAAATCTAAATGTTCTCAGGAAGTAGTTTTGTGTGATGAATCGACGTCATGTTACCTGGTACTCCGCGTTCAGTGTGTTTGTGTCTGTGGCCGCCTGCTGCAGCATTGTGTGTGTGAGTGGTCGGGAGGAGGTGTGGAGCAGCTGAAGCCACACCTCTTTTGGGGTGGAGACAGAACACACAGGCTCCACCCCCAGGCTGCTCACGTCCAATAGCAGAGACAGGTTGGAGCCCCGCCTACCAAAAGAGTACAATCAAGAAACAGCGAGGTGATTGGTAGAGTGAGGACATTTTAAGATAGTGGGGATTTTTGGAAAACAAGGACGTTTTTTATAAACGACCACATCTTTTGGAAACTGAGGACATTTTTAGAGAGAACGTTAGGACATTTTTGGAAAGTTATAATGCTGTTTTGTGTCCTCTCTTTTTTGGAAAGTTATAATGCTGTTTTGTGTCCTCTCTTTTTTGGAAAGAGGACATTTATATTCGATTATATTTATATTTTTAGAAAGTGAGGACGTTTTTGAAAGCGAGTACATTTGTGTAAAGCGAGGACATTAACAAGCACCTTTTCAGAAAGCAAAGACATTTTTTGAAAAGTGAGGACATTTTGGAAGGTGAAAATATTTTGGCAGGTTGAGGACAATTTGTAAAGTTAGAATATCTTGTGTGAGTGGTGAATACTCACACAAGATATTCTTTTTTGTGTGCTCTCTTTTTTGGAAAGAGAACATTTTTAAAAATTTGGGATATTTTTAGAAAGTGAGGACATTTTGAAAAGTAGGGACATTTTTGGAAAATGATCATATTTTTGGAAAGTAAAGACAGTTTTGAAAACGAGGACATTTTGTAAAGTTAGATTATCTTTTAGAAAATAAGGACATTTTAGATATTTTAATATTTTGAATATGTCCTGTGTGTGTGTGTGTGTGTGTGTGTGTGTGTGTGTGGCTAATACCCACCTCTCCTGCAGGCGGACCGAGGCTTTGCGAGGAGGTGTGGTCATGGGTGGAGGCGTGATGGGGTCCTCAGCAGGAGGGGAGGCTGAGCCCACTGCCGACATACTCGTGGTGTGTGTGTGTTTGAGTCTGTCTTAGCTGTCCATCACAACACCATGCTGCAGGAGAGAGAGAAGGACATTACAGTAATCAGTGAGCCGGATCATTTGACACCGATCACTTCCTGTTTGTTACCTGTTCAATATATTTGCTTTCAGTCGTGTTGTTTGACTAAATTCCACTTAACACATTCATTCTAACCAAGTTTAAAGGGTGTGTTCATACAGGACAGGTGACGAAATAAAGTTTACTCAAAACAGTCAGTATGCATCCTAAAAAAACCTGATTTTTAAGTGTGCTGCTGATGGACATCAGATTGTCCCACAATGCAATGCACAAAGGAAATAAAGGTGGTATTCACTGCTGCAAAAAAACGGATGTAATGTAATATTGAAAAAGTTTAACTGGAATTTTAAAGCTGCAGTTTGATTGACATCAGACTCCATGTGCACATAATGTACTGCATAATTTCCTGTTAGCATATAATGGTAAAGTATGTTGATTTCTTGTATACTAACAGCTAAAATAGTTCACTATAAACATTAGTATAATAATATATACTGTATATAATTAGTATGCACTTTTTGATCAGGCTTTAGCTACTTTCCATTGAAGATAGTTGGCAACACTGGACACAGCACAGGTGCGCACCCTCAAAAATTCACATTCAATTCATCATTCAAAACTATGTTCACCATCTGATGATGGCGCTAGATGGAAAGTCAGAGGATCACCAAAGTTATTACAGTTCATCCTGAGGGGAACATGAATGATGAACCACATTTCATCACAATCCATCCCATAATAGTTGTTGAGATGTTTCAGTCTGAACCAAAGAGGTGAAAGAGACAGACATCGCCATCCACAGAGCCGTGTTAGTGAAACTTCCCAAATTCAATGCTTCATCTTTGATAGATTACTACACCTGTTGATGATGATATTCATTGTGTCAAGCTGCATTACTGCTCACTAGAGTAAACAGAGTGTCTGTTATATTGAGGATATTCTAACAGTGAATGAGGGAGAAATTTCGTACAAAGCTCATAACTGATTTGAGTCTCTGTGGTGATTTTGAGAGTTTTTGTTTGAGACAATATTAAAGCTCCACTGATCAATATTTTCTACATCAACATTTAATCAAAAGACTGTGTGATATGAAAGAAGTTGCTCACAGTAAAGAACCAACAACCAACTCTGCAGCTCTACGGAGCTTTTTAGCTTCTTTTGGCTCCTAGTTTTGGTTTTACGGCACATTCACACAGCGGTGCAAAGTAACTAAGTACATTTAATCAAGTAATGTACAAAATTACAAATTTGAGGTACTTGTACTTTACTTGAGTATTTCCTTTTTATGCTACTTTCTACTTCTACTCCTCTACGTCTCAGAGAGAAATATTGTACTTTTTACTGCATTTCATTTATGTGACAGCTTTAGTTACTTTGCAGACGTACAAAACATGTGATGTGATGTTTAATGTGTTTTGTACGTAAAATATATTAAACTACCCCAAATAGTTCAAATCAGCTCCACCTCGACCAACTACAACAGTAACATGTTAATTACACATGAATGCATCAGTAATAATTATACAATAATACAATATATAACAGTTAAACTTTACTTTTGACACTTTAAGTACATTTAGCTGATAACACATACTTTTACTGCAGTCAGGTTTTGAATGCATGACTTTTACTTGTAGTGGAGTATTTTCACAGTGTGGTATTAGTATTTTTGAACTACAGTAAAGGATCTGAGTACTTCTTCCACCCCGACAGTTACTGTCTGCTTCAGTCACAGTGTTTCTTACATCCTGGCCAGTTCTCTAAAAATAAAAACATTGATTGTACTCACCAGTCTGTCTTGCTTTTTAGATTTTACTTCAGCTCAAATGTCTGTCTGTTCTGCACTCGCTTGCTGGTTTTTGTCATTAATGAGCTTCCTTACAAAAATGAGGTGTTGAGCTCAAACTCCACATGCTCCTTCTGACGGCTCGCAGCCGAATCAGTTTGTTGTTGTCGCCTCAGTTAAGGAAGTTTGACACGACGAGCAACAAATTATTGATGTGGTGACGAAGCGAACAGCTCCTGTCAGACTCCACAGATCTGTCAGCAGCAGCATCACAGACAAACAGGACGCATGTCATCCCGAAAACTGAACCTGCCCGAACCCCGAAGAGGTAAAAACAAGTAAACTCTGTGTGTGTGTGTGTGTGTGTGTGTTTTCCACCTCATTTCAGATCTGAAACGTTTCAGTGTGTCTCCATCGGAAGAGAGTTTCCTCACAGCAGGAAGTCAGCACACCCACACTGACTCAACACACACACACACAAACAGGGGACTCCATATACTGAATATGAAGACTGTCCTCAACATGGCAAAGTGACATATTCTATAATATTTTTGATTGTTCTATAGTGAATTGAAGAAGCACTCCGAGCAGAAGAAGCTGTTTTATCTGGAGCCCACAGAGCAGAGTTATTACTGAACACGTCAAACGATTAGAGATGCGAGTCCTTTCTCAGCCTCTCAGTCTGAGTTCTTGTCTGTTCTTGTTTTCACGTGTCATCAATCACGTCCACATTTACACACGAACGCTCCAAATATTGCCCAATTTACACAGAAAGCTTTGGCAGCTGCCTTGTGCGAGGACTTGGGGGGGGGTGGGGGGATGATAAGTATCCCAGCATGCATTTCATATCAACCAGCAGTGATGGCAAGAGGATATTGGTGCCTTCGAATGGGTCCATATGAACGGCCCCCTCTGTGGTATTCACGACCTCGGGAGCGGACGTTTTCAATGTCAAGTTAATATATTGTGATTTTAGTCATATTGAGTTTTTCTTCTTAATTTTATAGCTTGTCTGAGGAAAATGTAGATATTCCCAACAAGCTCATCTTTTCATTGTGCCTTTGCATTTCCTGCATTACGTTACCCGCTCGCTAGCTTGCTAAATTGTTAGCCTCAGTGGCTTCTAGACGCCGGCAGTAATGTTAAGCTTTCCTTCTTGGAAAGAAGCGACAAATGTCAAGAGAACAACAAGGAGGCTTTTGGCGTCCATGTGGCCGTTGCCTGGCAGCAGCGTTCTCACGACTTACCACTTGAACGCCGAGCGTATCGTGTACACGACTTCCCGTGTCGTAACCACGAGCTCACGAGTTCCACTTGAAGGCAGCAAGAGATCCTAACCATTGTGATTTTTGTTCTACAGCTGTTATTGCTTCACCAAAGTTTTGAAATATGTGGTCGATTACTCAAAATATTGTCTACTGAAAAATGTAATCCGACATTTTCAGAGTTGTGAGAAGCTGCTATGTGTGAGACCTTTCAGTCAGCGTCCATGGTCATCATCTCAGCAGCTCTTTGGCTCTGACAGAATAACTTTGATGAGTGTAAATCAAACAAAGGCAGTGTGGTGTATCCGAAAAACTTTGTTAAGTGAACAAGTGAGATAAGGAAAGATTCTGTCCTGATCGTAGAACAGTCGACCGGCTCTTCACCCTCTCAAGGATCTTGAAGAGGTCTATCAAGTCTACCTGTGTTTTATGGACTTATATCGTAGTATCTTCTAGGGGGACCGTTACCAGGAAGGGTACCCTCCGCCAGGGTCGTGCCTTGTCACTGTTTGTGGTTTCCATGGTCAGAAGTCAGAGGTCGTGGTTCTCTGCTGGAAAATCTGTGGATTGCTCGCTTCGGGTTGGGAGTCCAAGTACAACCCTCAGTTTATTAGTTACAGCTAGCTAAAACTAACGCAGTCTGATCTTCCTGAAGGTTATAATGTTCAGTTTGTGTTGATTCAACAGGAAGAAGTTTGTGCTGCTGTTGCACTTTATATTGACGAAGTGTTTCTATTATTTTGTCCACCCCATTAATATCAATCAGGGTGGGCTAAATAACAGAAACACCTCAAAAAACTCTCTATCTCTCTCTATCATCAGATTCTCTCTTATTCGTGCTCCCCAGAGGATCAAACTTAACAAATGTAATGACTCCATGACGTTTCCTCTGGCGCCACCTGCAGGACAAACTTTACGTTTTAGCTCCACTACCGGTACGACTGTAAGAATAGATAAATAGATAAATCATCAGGATGCTGTTTTGTTCTGCCCAACACTTTAACAAACATTGCAGCCTCCAGGGAGCGCTGCAGAGCTTTACTCCTGTTTAGCAACAGCATCAGAATCACTTTAAATAATTATAAATACATTAGCTTTGCTTGTTGCTCTGGATGAACATATTTAAAACTAAAAGGAATGACTTTGGACTTCACACACACACAGGACCACGTCTTCAGATCACATGAGACAAAACAGACCAGTAACAGCTGTATCTCTGTCAATAAGTGTTAATAGTAAATGTATTGATCAGGCTTACCAGGTGTTTGACAGCCATGATGTTTCTGTTTCTGTGTAATTCAGCTCAGTAAGGTGTGAATCCTCCTCTTGGAGCTCCTGCTGACTTTCACCAAGTCACCTATAACAACAACATACCTGACTTTTCTGAACCCGGAGCTGCTCACACATCAGACTAACTAACCAACTAACTATCTGCCTAACTGACTTAATAAGAGAAGGGAGATCTCCGTTACGTCTGTCTCTGTCTCGCCTTTTCACATGAAATCGATGACAAACCAGGGACAAGAATAAACAAGTGCACAGAGAGAAAAAAGGGGAGTGAGAGAGAAAGAAAGTGATAGTGGAGGAGAGAAAGTCAGAATATGAGGTGAAGGAGAGAGTGGAAACAGCAGGAATAGACATGTCCTGTTTTTCTGGCCTTTATTACCCTGATTCAAGGTGTTCAGGTAGAGAGACCTGAGGGGAGAGAGAGAGAGAGAGAGAGAAAATGAGTCAGAGAACGAATGAAAAGATAGAGAGATAATGTAAAAGAGGAAGAGAGATGCTCCAGGCGTCGATTATTAACACACCAACAACAGCTGCTCATGAATCATTCATGTCAAGTCATACAACACACCGGTAACACACACTGACATTACACACACGCATATAACATAACACGGTAACAAACATGAATGTGACTCTGCAGCACCAGAGGAAACGTGAAGAAGAAGAAGAAGAAGAAGAGCAAACAGTGAGTCAGCCTCACACCTCCACTTTGTTTTTCACTCATCAACGGAAAATTAGCTCCTTCTGAACTTTGAACCCCAAAGTTATGACTCTGTTTAACAAGATGAACAGTGTGAAGTCTTGACAGCGCCCCCTAGAGGGACAGGAGGTGGCTGTTTGCTAAACCACCTCCCCCCAAACCAGCAATGGTCCAATCACAGCTGAGCAAGTGGTGACAGCAGGTGTGTGTGTTTGTATTCCTCCACCTGGTGAAGGTGTGCACATGGAGGTGCAGTCAGAGAGCGTCTCTGTGCACAGAGAGGTTTTCCCAAAACCAAAAACACAAGAACCAAAGTGTCAAAAATGTATTAAACTGAGTGCTAACGTTTGCTGCTAACATTAGCATACTGCTAGAGCTAGCTTAGCCACGTGTTAAATATCATTAAGTTAGAAAAGGCCCCGTTTAGTGGTGGAACATCTGCTGGGTGGAAACTGCTGTACACTAACACGAGTCCCCATCACGTCCTTCAACCTAAACGACAACATATGTATATAGGTATATATATATATATATATATAGGTGTATAGGTGTACCAGACCTTTGTTGTCATGGTAACAACAACAACATGTGGTTATGGTTGTGAAACGAAGATAGAGAGAATGACAATTAATTCAACTTTGAACCTTGAACCGCTCTGATATACATACACACACACACATATATATGTGTATATTATATGTATATACTGTATATATATTTAAAAAATACTGTACTCTCTACACTGCAACACAAGAACAATGCTGTATTAATATTAATATTTTACTCACAAAACATTTGATGAGCTTATAAATTAGGATTTTGGGTACAAGCTGAACTACCCAAACCCTGATATAAAGTAGTCAAAGTGAGCTCCTCATGGTTCATCACATGTTTCTGCATCAGTAATAAGTATCTGAAAATACAATATATAACAATATAACACTGTCAGGGCTGATTCTGCAGCACGACGAGTACTTTTCCTTCTAATTAAATGTTTTTAATGACACATATTACAGCCCGCATACACAATACTTATTGCTGTGTTTTCAGTGTAAAAAGTAATATCGGCTGGAATTACTCGCGCATGCATTTCAAAAAAAGGTTGATAAAACTTTTTAATAAAGATAAAAGATAAATATATCTCCCCATCCTTCCTGCCTTGTTACACAGTAATAATATTTCTGTACTTACAATGTCATTTATATCCCTTGTACTCACATATTGGTCTTCCAGAGGTACCAATATGATACCTCGTATGTACTGTAATATAAAGCGTTACCTACTTGGGTAAAGAATCTAAATACTTCTTCCATCTCTGGTCACCTAACAGTCAGTTTCTCAGTGATGGCGTCACTGTGGAGGGTAAACATAAAAACTACTTTTTTAATCTAAAGGTGATCAGATTTAAAGGATTCACCTCACAAACAGCTCACACCTCATCTACCTGTTTATCTACCTCTCCATTCAACTTTCAGGTGTCCAAGTTTCCGTCTCCCCTCTGTCTCACCTCTTCGTGGTTCGTCTCCCGTCTCCGTCTTTTCCTTCTTCGTCTTCCTCCTCGTTTGTTCTCCTTTTCGGTCCTCGTCGCTCTCCTCTTCTTCCTTTTTCTCTCATCTGTTTCGCTCTGTCGTTTTTGTCTTCACTTCTACCTTTTTCTTCCGCCACTTCCTTTTCTGCACCCACCCACTCTCTCATTACCACACACATACACACACACACACACACACACACAGTTTTTCGCACACACATACACTTTCTATTCCCCCTCATCCAAGGTTATGGGTCCCCTTTAGACTGCACGCCACGGGCTTCATCATTGTGTATCTGTGTATTTATTTTCGTGTGTGTGTGTGTGTGTGTGTGTTTCACAGTGGGGCTGTATAAACTGATTTTCTTGTCTTTTTCTCTCCAGCTGTCAGATGAACAGCAGCAGGATACGGTCCTACCGGGACGCAGTCAGGAAGACTAGCCTGCTAGCGTTATTAGCAGCCACCATAGAAATAAAATTAGATGAGAAGATAATCACACCGTGGGGGAGCTTTTAGGGGTTTGTTCAAAGCTGTGAAGGCACCATTTGTGTTTTGCATTGCTGAAAACCTGCTGTTGCTGTTGTATAACCATGTTGTTCTCCTCGTGGCCTTGAGTCAATCTCCCTGTCCTCTTTACACAGTTTACAGTCATGAAATTAAAATAATACATCACAAATGCTCACGAGTTTAAACCCTCTCATTGCTTTTTTGTCATCAAAGAGACACATTGCATAAAGAAGGAGAACGACACAGAAGAACAACATGGAGGGTGAAACAAAGTGACAACAGGAAGGATTACAAGATGGCAGGCCAGGATAACACAGTGAGAACACATAATCAACCTCCAGCATCAAACTTAATGTGTCGAATCTCTCATGGTGCCTTTATATCACATCATATTTAGTTGCTGATGTTAACACAAAATAGCCAGTTGACTTTTCAGCTGTATTCACCGCTGTCTAAACAGGAAGCAAATTGTAAACGTGGTGCAGTTGCACGCAAAGTGAATGGAGCGACATAAGTGGGCGCAAATTCACTCTAGATGGTGCAAACTGAGGTGTGTGTATAGATGTCTGTAGCTAGTTTGGTGCTCCAAATAGGGTAACTCCGCAAAACTAGCTAATGTAGGCTAAATGCCATGACGACAAATCTAGCAGGGGGAGTAACCACGCGTGAGCGTTCCCAAATTGAGAAATTGAATGTGAGATTTTCCTCTGCAGCATTAATCTGCGATGGTTGACGGCTTGATGTGTTATATTAATGCACATTTTTGCAAATCTCTAGATTCTGTTTTTCGCACATCACACATATTCTTTTTTCTTCATACTCTGAACATTTACAGATTCTTTAGGCAACATTTTGCACATTCCACCTTAATTGTACATTTCTATTTTATATTTATGACTTGATTTTTACAGGACTTTCTTTCTTTTCTTTTCTCTTACTTTGTTTATTGTGACCGTTATGCACCAAAACACCACAGCTAATACATGTGAAAACCTACTTGGCAATAAACCTGATTCTGATTAACAAGTTATTAGTGAAGAGGCCACTAAAAACAGAAATATTAAATGAACAACAGTATCAGATCTTCTTAACCACCCCTGTCTAGACAAAATGAATGAACTGCATGACACACTGTTGAGTGAAGTTTATGTTGCAAGGCTGGATTTTTAGTCGTGTGTTTTTACAAATGTCAGTTGGTTGTTCTGGGTATTCATGTGTTAACATCCTACATCACTGTCGTTGAGGAAATAGAGGTCAAAGGTCACTTATATTTATATAGCCCAAAATCACAAACCTGTGTCTTTACACCCTTGATTCGGTTGAGGAAAAACTCCTGAAAGAGATGACAGTAAATCTTCCTCTGTGACGACTGAAAAGCTGCAGGCTGTTTAGTAAAAGAAGGGACTCGTTTATCCCCACTGCAATCACTCTGCTTCATTTGCACATGAAATGATGCCGCTCTCGGGTCTCTAACTACTTTCTGTTTTGACTTTTTATTGCCCTACACTCCCTGTCTGCTCTTCTCCACCATCGTTTACCTATATGATGTTCTGTATGTTGTGCGATTAGCTGCTGTGTGTTTTCAGTCTGCAAACCAAATTTCCCTCATGAACCATAAAGGCAGAATGACTGAATGAATTAGAAGTGCAGCAGACGCAGCGCTGTCGACTCCAGCGGCTCCCTGTGAAGATGTTTCATTAGTTTCTGTGGTAATTTACTGTAGACTCACTACTGAAATACTTTAATTCATCTGCTAATGACACAGGGAGCGTTTGTACTGGAGAGAGAGAGTGAAGAACGAGGGGGCGCAGAAAAGAGGAAGAGCGTTTGGTGGCTGTGAGCGTACAGGAAGTTAGAGAGGAAAGAGATAAAAGACATAACAGAGAGAAAGAGGTGATGAAAGAGGGATACAAAGGCAAAATGAATGAGAGTGAAGAGACAGAAAATAGAAAGAAGATAGAAAGACTTGGACCAGCACCAGACTCCACTCATTTTCTAATCGATTTTACCCTGTTTTTTAAAAGAACAGTGATACTGCAAGTGCGTGATTATCTATCATATGCAAGGTGCAATACTTGTACTGTATACTGTGTATACTGTAGTATTTCAGCCTATATCAGTATGTCACTTACATCTTGTATACATGACTTATTTATGGTCCACACTACATGTGAGTACCATCTTATATACAGTATATTTTACATGTTTAATTATATTGTAATGTAGATTTTTGTGTTTTTTGAATTAAGGAAGTACAAGAATTTCATTGTAAAGATTTCCTGGGTTTCTATACAGATGACAATAAACTTTAATTTGAACTTGATAAAACCATCTCAACTCAAGGTCTACTTACAGGCTTGTTCTGGAGCTTTTGACCGTATCACACGATGAGTCTTCATCAGCACATGGACGATGTCAAGCTGAATGTGGATTGGACGTCCTGGAATGATGAACGTTTGAACGTTACATTACAGGTGAAGCTGTTTGTTTACAGGTACGTCTCCCTCTGATGACACACACGTGACATCATCCTCATTTGCCTTTGTGAGAGCGACTGACAGCAACTGGATCTGAAGACTTCAGACTCTTTACAGTCACACACTGTCAACAACAGCTGACCCAGACTGGAACAGACCCGGTCCAGCTGACCCAGACTGGAACAGGTTTCACATTATTCCTCTGATCTACAGGTGGTGGTAACATGTCAAGAAAGGCAAAGAAGAAGAAGACCGCAAGAGAACTCTGTTCTGCACATATTTTATGAGGAAGGAAATGAACTCAAAGATGCACACGATGAGTTTTGGTGAAAAACACTGAATATAAACAGAAACTTTGTTTACAAGAAAACTCGAATAAAAAAATCATTTCAAGGTGTCACTGCAGTCTGAAAAAACAGTTTCTCTTATCTTTGCTCGTTAACAAACCACAAACTGAGATGTTTTCCTCTGTTTGTCAGAGGGTGTTATTGATTGTTACCATGGAAACACAGATAGCCGGGGTGTGTGTGTGTGTGTGAACTTTTTAGGCCTGAAATTAGTCAATCTTCAATTAACATCTGATTTTGTCGTCACTACAGTCCCTCCAGCTTGGAGAATTGAATTGGGTATTTTTCAATATTTAAGTCATCAGTTGTGGTTTTAATGTAGTTTAAAGAATCAGATCCTTCTCTTCAAGATGAAATCTGATTCGTTCTCCTCCAAACAGCGAGAGCAGCTCTGTCAGCATTCAGCCCAAAATGAGGGACCGCAGGGATCTTTTGCTGAGTAGAGGTCAGTTTTATTTAGTTTTTCCATGTAGTTCACAGTTTTGTCCACTGGGTGTCGCTGTATTCTGTGGTAAGGTGTAAAAATGTTGGCTTGGTAGAGCAAATTCTTTCTGACATTCATTATTCCCGGCGTGTATTGTGCGGAGCCCCGCCCCCCACCTCGGCTACTCAGACCACATCTCTGTGATGTTGATTCCAGCATACAGACCACTCGTCAGACGCTCTAAACCGGTTCTGAAACAGGTTAAAACCTGGCCAGCAGGAGCCATCTCTGCTCTTCAGGACTGTTTTGAGTGCACTGATTGGGACATGTTCAGGGAGGCTGCAGCCAACGGCGACTCTATTGACTTGGAGGAGTACACGGCATCAGTGACCAGCTACATCAGGAAGTGCATTGATGACGTGACCGTCTCCAAGTCCATCATCACACGCTCCAACCAGAAGCCATAGATGACTGCAAAAGTGTGTGCTCTTCTGAAGTCGAGAGACTCCGTCTTCAGAGCAGGGGACAGGGCGGCCTTAAAAACAGCAAGGGCCAAACTGTCCCGAGCCATCAGAGAGGCGAAACGCGCTCACGGCCAGAGAATCCACGGCCACTTCCAGAACAGCAGAGACTCCGGCGCATGTGGCAGGGCATCCAGGCGATCACCAACTACAGGACAACACCACCGGCTTGTGACAGTGATGCCTCCTTCCCAGACACGCTGAACGACTTCTACACTTGGTTTGAAGCACAGAACAACACGACGGCGAGGAAGACTATCCCTCCTCCTAACGACCAGGTGCTCTGTCTCACCACAGCTGACGTGAAGAGAACTCTACGCAGTCAACACACGGAAGTCTGCTGGACCAGATAACATTCCTGGCAGAGTGCTCAGGGAGTGTGCAGTGCAGCTAGCATCAGCTAGCATCGTCACTGTGCCTAAGAAGTCCACGGTTTCCTGCCTCAATGACTACCGTCCCGTCGCACTCACACCAATCGTGATGAAATGCTTCGAAAGGCTCGACATCAAGTCACAGCTATCATCCTCACTGGACCCCTTGCAGTTTGCGTATCGTCCTAACCGCTCTATGGATGATGCCATCACCACAACCCTCCATCTGGCCCTCACACACCTGGACTGTAAAGACACATATGCACGAGTGCTGTTCATAGACTTTAGTTCAGCATTCAACACAATCATCCCTCAGCAGTTGATTGAGAAGCTGAGCCTGCTGGGCCACTCTGCAACTGGATTCTAGATTTCCTGACTGGGAGACCCCAGTCAGTCCGAATCGGGAACAGCATCTCCAGCACCACCACACTGAACACTGGAGCTCCTCAGGGGTGTGTGCTCAGTCCACTGCTGTTCACTTTGTTGACTCACGACTGCGCAGCAATGTACAGCTCCAACCACATTATTAAGTTCGCCGATGACACGACCGTGGTGGGTCTCATCAGCAAGAACGACGAGTCAGCTTACAGAGAGGAGGTGCAGCGGCTAACAGCCTGGTGTAGAGCCAACAACCTGTCTCTGAACGTCGACAAGACCAAAGAGATGGTTGTTGACTTCAGGAGAGCACAGAGTGACCATTCCCCGCTGTTCATCGACGGATCCTCGGTGGAGATCGTCAAGAGCACCAAATTCCTCAGTCTTCATCTGGCAGAGAACCTCACCTGGTCACTCAACACCAGCTCCATCACCAAGAAAGCCCAGCAGTGCCTCTACTTCCTGAGGAGGCTGAGGAAAGCCCATCTCCCTTCCCCCATCCTGACTGTGTTCTACAGAGGGACTATCGAGAGCATCCTGAGCAGCTGCATCACTGCCTGGTTTGGAAACTGCTCCGTCTCGGATCGTAAGACCCTTCAGCGGATAGTGAGGACAGCTGAAAAGATCATCGGAGTCTCTCTTCCCTCTATCACGGACATTTACACTGCATGCTGCATCCGCAAAGCTATCAGCATTGTGGATGACCCCACACACCCCTCACACACACTCTTCACCCTCCTGCCATCTGGAAAGAGGTACCGGAGCATTCGGGCCCGCACAACCAGACTGTGTAACAGTTTCTTTCCTCAAGCCATCAGGCTCCTAAACACCCAGGACTGAATTACACAAAATCTCTCTCTCTCTCTCTCTCACACACACACACACACACACACACACACACACACACACACACACACACACACACACACACACACACATATACACACATATACACCTAGAACTGTATAAGACTGAAAGAACTGAACGGCACAAAACTCTCTGTCCCTCTCACAAGCATACACACTTACTCACACACACACTCTCTTCCGCCTGTGTGGACACACACACACACACATAACTTACATTGTTCACTATTTATTGCACTACCTCAACCCTGTTATTATTTCATTATGCTGCTATGTTTATAATTATGCATATATTCTATTTGCACTACCTCAACCGCTGCTACTTTGTTTATTCCATCTCATCTTTTTCTTTCTTTCGGCGCTAAGTGTCTCATTCTTGTGTTGTCTTTTTCTTTTTGCACTGTTTGCACTGTATTGTCTTTGCACTGTTTGCACATAGTTGTACACTTTGCACTTTATGTGGCTGGGACAGAAACCTTGGTCCTAGCTCTGTGTTGTTGTTGTTTTTTTCGAATTTGATCTTTGTTGTATGTTTACGTAGCACCTGGTCCTGGAGAAATGTTGTTTCGTTTCACTATGTACTGTGTCAACTATATGTGGTTGAAATGACAATAAAGCTTGTTGAACTTGTTGAACTTGATTATAGTTTAAGTCTGGCATTAATTCCTCATTATCATAGAACTAAGGTTATTACTGTAGTGACTCAGAGTCTTCATGATCTTTTGTTTTGTAGAGTTCTGACTACAGAGCTGAAACAATAAGTTGTTTAATCGATTAGTCGACTGACAGAAAATTAAACCACAACAATGTTGATAATTGATTCATAATTTTAATCAGTTTTTCAAGCAAATATGACAGAAATTGTTGGTTTCAGCTTCTCAAATATGAACATTTGCTGCTTTTCTTTGTCTTGTCTTTCTTTGTCATCTTCAGGTTTCATCCAACAGAAAAAGCAATTTTGGAAACATCACCTTCTGGGAACTTGTGACAGGCATTTTTCACTATTTTCAGACATTTTATAGACCAATTAATCAATTAATCAAGATAAAAATTGGCAGATTGATGATAAAAATAATAATTTATCAGAGTATTACAGCTTTTGTCCAACAAATCCCTAAAATTGAGTCAAATCTCATATTCTGGGCTCCGTCTGTAAAGTAAGGAGTAAATGCAGCCACCAGACACATGTAAAGTCTCACAGAAAGAACTGTCAGAAACTACTGAACACATAACTACTGCAGACGCAGGAGAAACACACAGGAAAGGTGTCAGTGTGGCTGGATGAAGGTTGGAGCAGTAAAAACTGATGCAGCAGCGACCTCTAGTGACCTCTGTGGAGATTACATGTCTGTCAATCAGCTGAGAGGAAACTGAGAAGCAGTGTGAAAGTAAACTTAGTTGTAAGCTTATAACTTATCATTATTCACATGGACGTGAGGTCAAAGGTCAGCTATGTGTTACAGAGATGCTTTCCAGATGTGCGTTAAGGGTCTTAGTATGTTTTTGAAAGTTCCTATAGGTTTAAACCTATCAAACCATGTAACACTGACCAATGGAAAAGAGTTTCTTTGTCTCCAGAATACTATAAAAACTGTTCTTGTATCTTCTCTTTGAGATAGAAAGAGATGGCTGATGACTTCTGTTTGTCTCCTATTGTACAATATATCTTTAACAACAGCCTGTAAGTGTTTTTGTGTTTTGTTCAACTTAAGACCAAAGGCAGTCTCGACATGTCACAGTCTGTGTTCAGGTGACTCGTGTTAATATGAATGTAGTAGCAGAGTACACGTGTAAAGAATCAAATGATTACACTGAAAGTACCTGTACTTTTAAACTGCACTGAATAAATGTACAGAGTTACTTTCCACCACTGCTGCTCAGAAAGAGTCAGACACAGAAACAGTTTGTCTGTAAAGTTTAATGAAGTTTTGTTTGTTGTGTGCAATGATAAAAGAGTGTGAGTAAAAACTATATATGTAAAAACTTACTGTATATAATGTAAGTTTTGATTCATCAAAGCTACAGGAAACAAGAATCATGAATTTGTTACTATATGTGTTTAATTGCATTGCACACTTGTTGGCATAGAGTGCCGGCTTTGCCATGATTATAAAAATGGTCGGGTAACTTAATGATCCACGATAATATGGTACATGCTTTGAATTCCTTAGATATGCGGTGTTCCAAGCAGACCGGATGGCATGCAGCAGATGATAAAACGCTCATTACAAACACAAGAGACTTGAGACTTGACTTGGACTTTCTGAAAATGACTTGTGAGCATCTCTGTCTTCCTCTTCTGCATTAATTTGAAGTTTTCAAAACCAAAGCACATACAGATGATTTTTAAATGAATTTAACATCGAACTTAAGACCTCTGTGCCACAACCATCATATTTGAGTGTCATACTGTATTCAGTATAACAGTTCCAACTAGAACAAAGAAAGAGAAAGAAAGAAATTCCAGCAGAAACCGAAAGCTCGCTGTCACTCAGGCGTGGCCCAATAATTTCTTGCCAAACAGGAAAGGCATGTCAATAGAGTACATGTTCAATATTACAAGCTTCAGCTTCAGCAGATGCCAACTGTCCACCAAAGATGCAGTACCTGGACAATTTATCCTCTGCAAAACTCAGCATCTACGCCACAATCATTGTGATTTTTACTTACAATGTTTTGCTTGAGAGAGACGTGGAATGTACTTGCAGGCCACAAACCACTGAGTGCAATTTATACATGTGTCTGCCTTTTTTTATCATATTTGTCTTGATACTCTGGACGGACAAGATGTTTCAGAGAATCTGTAAATATACATACTGTACCTGTCAATGGCAGTGTTGCTGTGGCACATTTTGCTGCGCTTTAGTCCATCACGTAATCAAGGCAGGTGGAGTTGGTCTGCTGTGGGTTGCCTCTGTGTTGATCGATGGAGACTGGTATGTTTGCTGTAAGAATGATCAGTCTGAACAACAGGCACAGTTACCCTGCAAAGATAAAAGCAACATCAGCGCTGAGGAACAAACAATCATCGCTGAACTGAAAAACCATTCAAAGGTGAGTGTTTTCTTGCTTTATACACATCATATCAGCCTGTATAACCCCTTCAGTTATAATTATAATTCACTGTGGTCTTATTGTAACTGATCACTCTCATCATGAAATTACTGTGAGAACACAGTAATGCTGTAATAATATAAACATCTTTGATTCTTCTTTTTCAGGTTATTGGCTTCGTTATGCTCTTTTGTATCATATTTGTTGCAGCCCTGATGTCATTGATCGGATGGAGGAAATGCTGTGTAAGATATTTTAAATGTTGGGACAGAAGTTTGTTGATTTTGGAAGAGGAGGAAAATGTACTGAAAGAGATTTTGAGGAAATCAGCAAAAGAAAACTTGGCCAAAACCTTCATTGACAAAATAGGGGAAAATGATTGGAAACAATGTTTTGAAGGACTGAAATCCCCTGAACCGACACTTTCTGAAGAACAAAAACAACAGTGGGAAGACTGGAAGAAAAAACAACAGCAGCACCAGGAGCAGCACCAGGAGACCAGGAGCAGCACCAGCTCCAGGAGCAGCACCAGCAGCAGCACCAGCAGCAGCACCACAGGTGTGTTTCTGACATAACGAGTCAGCTCATTAGCTCACCATAACATCTGCTCAGCTGACCATCATCATCTGTATCAGCACAGTTTCCTACAATTTTAGAAGAAGAAGAGCTGAAACTGAAAAGCAGTTTTATTATAGATCACTTTAATACAGAAACACATGTTGGATGGTGGGCAGTAACAGAACACAAGGGGAAACAATGAGACACAATAATAACACCAGCATTAATTGTACACAGGCCCATTTTATGTCATTGATCTAGTGGATCCACCAGTTTCTTCTGACATGTGGTCTTTAGGCCACTACAGGCTGCTGCTCCGTCCGTTTTCCACTGATGACGAGGTCCTACGGCAGCGTGTTGTTACCACCATGACAAAAAACACCTCCAGTATTCAGTACAGAGTACCAATAAATCAATTCAATTAATAATTATTAAACTTAAAACCTAAAAACCAAAGTAATGAAAAGTCATTACATTTCACACCATTACATTAATAATAATTAATACTTTTTTTTCATACAGCACTTTTCAGTAACAAGTTTACAAAATGCTTTAAAGACAAAAGGGAAATACAAAGAGCACATGAAATACATGATCATTTACTAGAGAAAATATGTTCTATTCTTAATTCTTAATCTGTCTTTAAATAATGAATTAATGACTTTTATGTTTACTAATGTGTCTGTCATATTTCATCTCATACTTGAATTAGACCATTTTATTTCATAGTGCCACTTCTTATCACAAAGTCCTGTTTGTTAACCAAAAAAAACAGACAAGGCCAGTTATGTGATTGGCTGTTGTTTTGGTCAGAATGAGCCAACAGCCAATCACACGACTGGCTGCCCTGTTTGTCTTGATTGACAGAAGAAAAACAAAAAAATGGTGTGAATTAAAACAGACTTTGGAGAAATGACAATTTAAGATAAAAATGAAATAAACTTTATTGTGAAAATAACATTTAATAATAATGAGCTGAGTTTTACAAATGTATTGGATTTAGTTCACAATTCCATGTTTATATTACAGATTTTGTCTGTATTTGTTAATATGATTATTTATTTCATACTGTGCTGTTTATTTGTTTAATATTGCACACTGTACATTAGTAGTATCTATATCTCTCTGTGGGAAATTTGACAATGTCTTAATTTGTTTTTTTCAAACAGAGACTCCTATCAATCCCTAAATCTGACGGCCTAATGATGATTCAACTCCTACATGATACAGTCAACAGTTATTTTACTGATTCACCACAAATAATGAGTGTTAATCTGGGATTGAGGGATGTATTGTTGTTACTGTTTCTTTGCTCACATTTAAATGTAACTGAATATGTGTCCACGTTCTCTCTGCACATTAGTAAAGAATTTCATTTTGGTTTTAATGTGTTTCTCTATTAAACATGATAATCAAGCAGGATGATTTTTAACTTTTGCCAAATTACAATATTAACATAGCAAGAGAAGGTAAAGCTACAGGAAACTTGATCTAGAAGTTTGGTTTTCTAAATCTAAATCTAGCTTTATATTGGCATACATGTTCTGTGTAAAGCATCTGAAGTTAGACATCTATCTGCATCCAGACGCCACACCTCAGTACTCAGAGTGCAACATGGCAGAAACACAGTGCAGCCAATGTAAATCTAAAACTCAGCCCTGCGTCTCTGCTGTATCCTGTCAGACCAGAGCTGCAGTCATCGTCCTCCTGTCTGCATCCGTCTGTGTGAACATGGAAATAAAACTAATGCACCAGAGTCAAACCAGCAGATCACAGCTGAATGCAATTAAACACATATAGTAACAAATTCATGATTCTTGTTTCCTGTAGATTTGATGAATCAATCAAAACAAACTGTTTGACTCTTTCTGAGCAGCAGTGGAGGAAAGTAACTCTGTACATTTATTCACTTATTATACAATTTAAAAGTACAGGTACTTTCAATGTAATCATTTGATTCTTTACACGTACAGGCACTTTCAGAATCAGCCTGCACAGATTTTCTAAAGCTTGTGGTTTGTAAGTGCAGGAAAAGTCCCTGTCAAATAAAACAAAACAAAAAAAATTAGAGTTATGGCAACAAACATTAGCAGTTAGAGAAATAGTTTTGTAAAGCTGTTTCACTGCTGTTTTAAAGTTCTCCATCTTGCATCTGTTCAGAGCTGCAGCCAGCTCACTGAATATACCAGCAGGAACACATGTTGATGTTATCTTCATCATTATCTGTCTGTTCATCACAGTATTCATCAGTTTGGCTGTGTCTCTTATCATTGCTACGCTGTACACATTTGTGAAACCTGCCAAACTTTTAAATCTGTCCATTTTACAAAATTGTCATTGTGACACTTTTGTAGTGCCTGGATGTCTCGTAGTTTCTTGTAGTTAAATCATCACAAACCTGAAGTTCTGGTCTTTGCACCAAATCAGACTTTGAAATGTTTCAGCAACACGTAGGTTTCCTGGCTTCTAACTCAAAGTCTGTTTCTAGAAACCTTTTTCACTTTTCACTCCCAGTTCAGCTTGAAAGAAACATCTTAGGTCAGTTATTTAGTCCTGTTATTTTAATTAAGAAACATCAAAATAGTCGAGATGATTATTATAATGCACTGTATTCTTGTTTAAGCGAAGAGGCCACAGCACGTCTACAATTATTCTGCTGCATTTTATTGATGCTGGGGTGAACAAACAGTCCACCAGTCAAAAATGCACAATTAACACAAGACAATAATTTGCTTCAGAGGTGCTGGTAGGGGGATTTTGTTGCCTATGGACAGAGCCAGGCTAGCTGTTTCACCCTGTTTCCAGTCTTTATGCTAAGCTAAGCTAACCGTCTCTCGGCTGCAGCTTCAGATTTTACTGTACAGACGTCATATCAATGCTCTCATCTTACTCTCTGCAAGGAAGCAAATATGTGTTTCTAGTTTGGTCTTAAATTAAAATCACAGACAGACAGATCTTTGCTCCTGCAGAGTTTCAGACAGTGAGTTTGGACCTTTTTGATTTCAGAAAAGAAATAAGAAAACGTGAAACTGTTGTCACATAATCTTTTCCCTGTTTTGTCTTTGTTTGTTTCTGTCTTTCGTACCAGGTGTGTTCTGTTAGTCTGTGAAACTCTCACTAATGTGGTTTTTTTTTTGAAATCTCGACTTCATTCTTATAATAAAAAGGTCCTTTTCTGGTACTTGGTATCTGGTATTATGTTACTATGATTCTACTGAAGCACAGTACTTGTATCACAGTAAATCTGCTTTTCTAACTGTGCAGCCAGTGACAGAAAACGTTTCTTATTGTGAGTCAGTTGAAGTTTATTTGTGCAGTAATTAGACCTGAATGCAGCGCAGTAAAACAAAATGATACAATTCACTGAGTGAAAGACAAAATTGCCAAAAGTTTGCAAACAATAAAACTGATTCTGAATCTGAATTCAGGCTGGCCTGCTTGTGGTTTCTCCTCCCCTAGCAGCAGAGTGCAGGTTGCTACTGAGCCGGATCACCTGGGCTGATGAGTTGGCAAGCCTGTAAAGCTGGCCACTTCAGGCTTCAATGGTCTCCTAGTTTGTTTGCTTTGTTTTGTCCTTTATTTTTTTCATGCAACATCTTCATACATGGCTGCATTTCATTCATCAGCCCCTCTTTTTTACATTCATCCTTTTTGTTTGCTGTCCTCCATTTCAACATCATTCCACACACCTGTCACCTGTTCATGTAACAGGTGACAGGTGACCATGTAAACAAAAATGACAAGGGTGTTTGTGTTTGTGGACAAAGGAAGCGTGTTCGCCTGAATAGACGCATCTGTATAGTGTGCAACTACGACTACAACAACTGCAGTCAGAATAACTATTATTCATCTTTAGACCAGAAAAGCCAGTGACCTGAGTAGATCAATGTAGCTGGCTTTGCAGGCTAACTGTGCCTGTTCTTGTGAATGATCATTCCTACAGTAAACGTACCAGTCTCCATCGATTAACACAGATGCAACCCACAGCAGACCTACAAAACCTGCCATGACAATGTGCAGAATTAAAATCGTTTGCACGTACATGGACAGGTACATGTAAATCTCCAGACTCTCTGAAATGACTTTTCCGTCCAGAGTATTAAGACAGACAGTAACTGGCAGAACCATGTATAAGACACGATCTAAAGCTTGTGGTTTGTAAGTGCAGGATAAGTCCCTGACAAACAAAACGTGGTAGGAAAGAAATCTGAATTATGGCAATATAAATGTTAGCAGTTAGAGAAATAGTTTTATAAAGCTGTTTCACTGCTGTTTTAAAGTTCTCCATCTTGCATCTGTTCAGAGCTGCAGCCAGCTCACTGAATATATACCAGCAGGAACACATGTTGATGTTATCATCTTCATCATTATCTGTTTGAACACTTTCATTTTCTGTTCTGAAGAATTTTGTGGACAAAGGTGAAGCTTTATTTGGAGTTGTTGTTAGTGCTGCGTGCTGCTGAATGCCTGAAATGAAAGATCTAGATATGAACAATCGCTCCTTCTCCAATCCTGAAGCATGATAATGGTCGACCATGTCAGAGGGTAAAAGTGTTCATTCTGTTCAATATGGGGGTAACGGTGCACAAAGAAAAACAGCATCAGTGACCATCTTAACAGACAAAAATATTAAGTAGTCTGAACCCACCTGTCCCTCCTGTAGTTTCTCCGTCTGAGCAATACGTGAGTTTGAATAAGAAGCCTGCTAAAAGCTTTGCTTCTGCCCTGGATTTTATGGATGGATGGATGCTCTACAGAATGGACTTGATATCAGCATGAGCAGCTTCTGAAACAGGCTCTATCAATAGAATCTCAGCTGCACCCAGACATAGATATAAAACAGTAGATGTGACGTGTCATAATGACTTGCCATTCCAGGATGCAACCATGTGGCAGCCATCTTACCTGGGTCCAGTTTTAAACTTGCTGTAATTGGAATCTGTGGTGAAAGAGGCTTATGTTGTCTTTATAATCCTCTACCAACACACCAACACTGTTTTTATTCACAGTAATGAGTGTAAGACAACTGAGCCTCTAGAATGAACCAGAAAACAAAGACTCTGATAGAAATCTGATTATTACAGCTCCAAGAGAACAAGTCGTGCTTTCAGTCATGAAGATAATCTCATAATTGTGCACTTATATAAACAATGATTTTATTTTTTAAATTTTGCCTGAACTTAATATGTAACACAAGAAAAACACACCCACTGTAATATATTAATATAGGCCTATTTATTAACGTGATAAATTGTACATAAGGAAAAGACACACACACACACACAGGGTGTGTTGTGATGATCAGAGGTTGGAGAGTCTTGCTGACTGTAAATGAGGAGTTATTGTTGTTGATAAAGTTTAGTTTTGAAGGTTTTCTTTGTGCTGTAACGTTAAACCTGCAGCAGAACACCTGATGGACTCGTCGCAGGTGTCTTTCAGTCTCATGTCAAGACTGCAAACTGCAGCCTGGACCTGAACTGGAGTACAAATCTCTGGATTACTTTACCTGATCAACACATGGATTATGTTTTATTTGCTTCACTGAAAGGAAAAGTGTGTAAAGGCCTGAAGTCAGCTGACAACAAGTGATGTTAACATGATGACTGACTACTTTATATACTGTTAGCTAGTTTAACTACTTTATATACTGTTAGCTAGTTTAACTACTTTATATACAGTTAGCTATGATAGGTTGCTAATGAAGCTCATCTCTGGCTGTTTTGCTTCCTGGGAAACTCATGATAATAATATTCCAGCTGTCCAGTTAAAATCAGATCTGTTGTTTGGAATTAAACATATAATAATAATAATAATAATAATAATAACAAGAACAACAATAATCATTTGATTATACAGGAATATCAAACATGAATCAAATAATATACATTAATAATAATAATAATAAACAGAATAATAACCAACATTAATATTCAGGGAAGACAATTAGCCTACATGTTATTAGATGGGGGGTGTTAAGGGACCTGGATAATCGATGGGGGGGTAGCGGGCCAAAAAAAGGTTGAGAACCAGTTGAAGCTTCGACTGATAGAAATGTGACCATCATTGTATCAAACAGCGTCTTCTTCGGCCCTGAGTTTGGGGAAAAAACAAATTCTTTGCTAAATTGTGGTGTTTTCTTACAAAATACCTCAAACAAACTTGAATATTAAAGGTAAAGGTACTGATAGTAGATCAAATGTGTTAAATTGTATATATATACATATATGTATCTGTTGAGAAAACCCCTAAAGTTGAGTCATAGCTCATATTCTCTCATATTGTAACTACTTTATATACAGTTATGATAGAACTATGAAATAAAGTAATAGACCTTGAGGAAAACTGAATGAAAGAACTAAATGGATAATTTTGATTCTTTACCTGATTCTCTGCTCCTCGTGCTTCTTCTTCTTCTTCTTGTTCTTCTTGTTCTTCTTCTTCTTCTTCTTGTTCAGAAACAGTTGGTCTAGATTCTTTAATCAGCTCACCAGCAACATCAAAACACTCTTCCCATTGTTCACCACGTATTTTCTCCTTGACTTTTCTAGTCAACTCTTCTTTTGCAGATTTCCTCAAAACCTCTTTCAGTACGATGGCCTCCTCCTTCAAAATCAGTCTGCCATATAGACTTTTACTGTTGCAACAACATGATTTTCCACAGCATTTCCTGCATCCACACAGTTTCATAATGAATGCCAGAAAAATGATACCAAAGAGTACAAAACCACCAATAACCTGAAAAGAAACAAAGATGGTTATATTACAGCATCACTGAGTTCTTGCAGTCATTTCTTTAAGAAAGTCCTCAGGCTGATCAAGTAGAACAAGACCACAGTCAAATAAAAAGGTGATACACACTGACATGATGGAAACACTCATCCTGGACTGGTTTTTCAGGTCAGCGATGAGGACTCGATCCTCTATAGTGACGTTGTTCTTGGCTTTGCAGGCTAACTGTTGTTTAGAACGATCATTCTGACAGCAGATATACCAGTCTCCATCGATCAACACAAAAGCAATCCAAAGCAGACCAACTAGAAGTGCCTTAAAAATCTTACATAAGAAAGACAAAGAAAAACTGCAGGTGTGAAGACTGCCACCTGAACACAGGTATCTCCAGACTCTATGAAAGGACCTGTCTGTCCAGAGTATTACCAGAAGTATTATAAAAACTGGCAGAACCAGGTACACACTGCAGTCATGGTCTTGTTGTTTGCAAGTGCACGCAAACTCCCTGTCAAGCAAAATATTGTAGGTAAACATGAAAATGATTGCAGCGAAGGTGCTGAACCGCTTAGAAGCAAGTTCTGTCAGAACGTTGTCCATCTTTGATGTTCAGAGAACGTCGGGTGGAGCTAGAAGAAATATTTTTGAAAGGGGGCGGGGAGGTGTTCTTTGGGGGCGTTTCTTTAAGGCGGGTTTAAAGATTCACAACGAGACGAGCTGAAACTTGAAAGTTCTGCAACGTTCTGCTAATGAAGCTCATCTCTGGCTGTTTTGCTTCCTGGGAAACTCATAATAATAATATTCCAGCTGTCCAGTTAAAATCAGATCTGTTATTTGGAATTAAATGAGATGCTTTTCTAATGATATAACACATAATAATAATAATAATAATAATAATAATAATAATAATAATAATAGCAATAATAATTTGTTTATACAATAATATAAACAAATAATATATAATATAAATCAAATACATAATATACATATAATAAATAATAAACACAGAATAATAATCAACATTAATATTCAGGGAAGACAATTAGCCTACATGTTATTAGATGGGACCTGGATAATGGATGGGGGGGGGGGGGTGCTGGCCCAAAACAGGTTGAGAACCAGTGTTAGACCCTCTGAACAGACACCAACAGGAAACCATTTACTTCCTTTTTAAAGAGATCTGTGTGTGTTGAAGCACAGTACTTGTATCACAGTAAATCTGCTTTTCAAACTGTGCAGCCAGTGACAGAAAACGTTTTGTGAGTCAGTTGAAGTTTATTTGTGCAGTAATTAGACCTGAATGCAGCGCAGTCAGGAGAAAGTGGTAGGTTTGATACAGAAAATATAAAAGTGAAAGTTTTATTTCTGTAGAGAGAACTTGAGTATTAAAAGTAAAGAGAATGGATCCTGTGTGTTAAACTGCTCATGTATCTGTTGATCCCACTCATATTCTGGGATTTTGGTGGTCTCATATGTTTTGGATGTTAAACTTTGAATCCATAAAGTAAGGAGTAAATGCAGCCATCAGACACATGTAAAGTCTCACAGAAAGAACTGTCAGAAACTACTGAACACATAACTACTGCAGACGCAGGAGAAACACACAGGAAAGGTGTCAGTGTGGCTGGATGAAGGTTGGAGCAGTAAAAACTGATGCAGCAGCGACCTCTAGTGACCTCTGTGGAGATTACATGTCTGTCAATCACAGCTGAGAGGAAACTGAAGCAGCTGCTCGACATGTCACAGTCTGTGTTCAGGTGACTCGTGTTAATATGAATGTAGTAGCAGAGTACACGTGTAAAGAATCAAATGATTACACTGAAAGTACCTGTACTTTTAAACTGCACTGAATAAATGTACAGAGTTACTTTCCACCACTGCTGCTCAGAAAGAGTCAGACACAGAAACAGTTTGTCTGTAAAGTTTAATGAAGTTTTGTTTGTTGTGTGCAATGATAAAAGAGTGTGAGTAAAAACTATATATGTAAAAACTTACTGTATATAATGTAAGTTTTGATTCATCAAAGCTACAGGAAACAAGAATCATGAATTTGTTACTATATGTGTTTAATTGCATTCAGCTGTGATCTGCTGGTTTGACTCTGGTGCATTAGTTTTATTTGTTCATGTAGTCTTTCTTTACAGATGGCCTCTGGATACAGACAGGACTATTATGATTGCAGCTGCACTGTGTTTCTGCCACGTTGCACTCTGAGTACTGAGGTGTGGCGTCTGGATGCAGATAGATGTCTAACTTCAGATGCTTTACACAGAACATCACATGGAGGAAGGTCTGGATGCTGGTGACGTAGATTGAGTACGGACAGATCTGGCTTGTGGAAAATTCTGCACCTGCATCGCAGTTATTGCAATTTTCATCTTGCTTGGCGGAAACTTTGACTGCACTTGCAAACCACAAGACTTTGACTGCAATCTGTACCTGGTTCTGCCAGTTTTTATAGTGTTTGTCTTTATACTGTGGACAGACAGGTCATTTCAGAGAGTCTGTAGATACCTGTGTTCAGGTGTGTTTCGAGGCATTGGCTGGCATCACACCAGTTTTTTGGGTTTGTTCTTCCGTCACATGATCAGGGCAGCTTTCGTCGGCCTGCTGTGGGTTGTATGTGTGTTGATCGATGCAGACTGGTACGTCTGCTGTCACAATGATCACTCTGAACAACAGGAACAGTTAGCCTGCAAAGCCAGAGGGATGATCACTGAAGAGGAACGAGTCCTCATCGCTGAGCTGAGAAACAGGTCCAGGGTGAGTGTTTTATCTTCACACACTCTGTGTGTATTAACCTGTAGGACATGACAGAAGAACGCAGTGACGGTGTGATAATATAATGTCTCTTTTTCAGGTTATTGGCTCCTTTCTGCTCTTCGGTATCGTCTGCGTGCCGGCCCTGACGTCGTCATGTGGATGGACGAAATGTTCAAGAAAGAAATTGTATGAAAGACTGGTTTTGGAGGAGGAGGACATCGTACTGAAAGAGGTTTTGAGGAAATCGGCAAAAGAAAGGCTGACTAGAGGAGTGAGGGACAGAATACGTGGCGGACGATGGGAACAGTGTTTTGATGTTGCTGGAGAGCTGATTGAAGCAGCTGCACCAACCGTTTCTGAACAGGAGGAGCAACAACAACAAGGGGCGACATGAGACCAGGTAAAGAGTTCACACCTGTCAGCTCGTCAGGTACCTCATCACAGTATACACTCAGCTCAATATTGCTTATAGAGAGTGCAATACTCCATAACCAATGATTGTATCAACACAGGTTCCTCACACATCGTGTGCTGCTGCTGTTTCTCCATGAAAGAGGACGAGTGGAGATGGTTTTCATCATCATGTGCTGCATGTTAGTTTTATTTATTGATCCACAGCTTGGTGTTAAACTTCACAGACATGTTGATTATCAGAACACGGCCTGTGAAATGTACCGGAGACTATAAAGTGACAACAGAGTCCCAGAGTCCCTCTGAGCAGCAGTCATTCATCCAGTCGCCACTAGAGGTCGCTGCTGCTTCAGCTTTTACTCAGAAACATAACTAGGTGCATTATTAAAGTGCTCCTCTGCTTCTGTGCTTCAGTACACTTAAAGACTATTTCCATTTCAGAGACTTTCAACTTTTACTCCTCTTCATTTCATGTTTAAATATATTAAAAATAAATGTTACCCCTCTACATTGATCTAATATCTGCAGTTTCATTCTGAAGATTCAGCCTTTTTTCTTTTTTCTTTTTTACTTTCAGGTGTGGAAAATCACAAAAGACACATATCAATATAGATATTCCTAAATTGTCTCTTTTAAATGTACTTTACCTTTTACATGTCATGGAGTATTTTCACATTGTTGTATTGATACTTTTACTCAAACAGAAGATTTGAGGACTTCTAACCCCAACGGCCATATTCTCCTTCTTCTTCTCCTTCTTCTTCCTTCTTCTTCTTCTCCTTCTCCTTCTTCTCCTTCTTCTTCTTCTCCTTCTTCTTCTTCTTCTTCTTCTCAGAACATGAAAACAAACATCTCTGGACCTCCACATGAACAACCAGATGAAAGTGAAGTAACATTTTTTATTTTAAAATGTGTAATGAAAAAGCCAATCATGCGGATTTATTTAAACTTTGCATTTAATGTGAGTCAAAAGATTTGGAAAATCTGTTTTATAATTTTGTTTCCAAACTTGTAATTTTCTCTTGTAATCATAGAATTGTATTGTGTTTTAATCAATACTGTAAAATGACTTCCTTCATTATTACTGCTGTACAGTAACAAAAGTAATAAAGTACATTTAATCAATTACTGGTAACACTGTACTATATACATCAGTTAAATGTCTGCATGAAAGTATTAAGGCCACTGTTGAACTAATGATATAGAAGTCATAAGATTAAAATATATATACAGAACGACTACAGAGAGCCGTCACTGTGATAGAGTATGTGCTAAACGTAAATGTAAGGTGATTAAAAACCTCAGACTGTGCAAGAATAATGATACTGCAGATAATATCAAATGAAATACAACTAAAGATAAATATATAAATGAATAGCATGCAGATTGTGCATGAGGCTAACATAGCCAGTAGCTGACAGTCCAGCAGCCTGATGACAGAAAGCAGGTGAGCATTTCACTTCCTCCCGTCAGCGCTGGGAGGAGTTGAATAGCCGGATGACCTGGGGGACAAAAGACTTCCTCAGCGTTGCGTAATGGCTCGCATTTCACTTGTGATATACGTGTGTAAACAAAGCAGATTTCTACGCATCGAGTCTATTTTATGTGTGTAACTACGGTGATTGTGTGTTGGGCAGTACTGTCCCTGAACACATCCTGTGTGACACTGGTGTTGGCTTTAATCATCTATCTATGTAGAGGCAGCTTCAGGAAATCCCATCATCATCTGCAAACATGTCAGCAGGCTCTGCTGCTCTTTGGGTCGTTTCTTTCTTTTATGACTTCACCTGAACAAGCTAACTCATCATATCTTGTTCTCATCTTGTTCTGTTGTTGTATTGCCTAGTGTCGTCGTCTGCTAGCTACCTGTCGATGCCTGTGTGCCAGACTGCATGTCATTTATGTAGTGCTTGTTGTGATTTTATGTAAGTAGTGTGTGTGAGTGTTATAATGTTTGGTTGGCACACAGCGTGCACTGCAGAGTTGGAGGTGTTGGCACCTGCAAGATGAAATATTCAGCACCTCACCACAGACACTTGTGGTTTCTTCTTCTCAGGCCAGTAGTTTCCTTCTGGTGCCTCGTGTGACAGCCAGCAGACTGTGTCACTGCAGGACTGCACCGTCTTCACATGCATCTACTTTTGCACTTTTTAAAATTCACTAAACCAAAAACAAAAAGATAAAATCTTTACATTGTTGAGGCTCTTCTGAAATGTGCATTGTTGTTAAAATCTGTGAATTCATTTTCTCTATGAAATGACAAAAAGGACAAAAACTTTAGAATTCAAGATAAATGGACACAATTGACCACAAGTCATCTATTTACAGCGAGCTCTTTGTGAAAGATGGGGTCAGTAATGAGTTTCCTGCAACATTACAGTGTGAAAACCTTCAGAAACAGGAAAAGAAGAGTTTCCTGTCGTGTATATTCAGAGGTTACGAGCAGCAGCTCCTCAGATGCAAACTCTGCACCGAAGATGAAGATGAAGAACTGAATTTGTTCTCAAACAGCTCAGCACCTACGTCGCACTCATTGTGATCTTTATTCACAATATCGTGCTCGACAAGGACATGGAGTGCTCGTGCGATGACAAAGTTCCCATCTGCAGTTTGTACATGGCTTTAAACGGGTTAAATGGCTTTATGGAAACCAAAATGTGTAACAGTAATTAATAACCAGAGAGGCACCAGATTATATCGTGTTAACACATGAATTGGTACAGAAAGATGAAGTGCAGTGATTACACTCACTTCAGAAGTAAACAATGTTTACATTAAATAATAGAATTTAACTTTCATTATATTCACCTCGGGGCTCCACCCTTAAAGAAGGGAACATTATTAATTAATGCCAATTAATTAATAAATTAGTTAGTCTCATAAATCAAAATATACTAACTTATCAATTTGGAACTTTCATTAACAATTAAATTAATAGGTACAACCTAAGTGACCATATTAACCAGTAAAGGATGAAGGGTTTTGGAGTTCTGAATAGCAGAATTCACTCTTGTACATTAAATACTGAAGACCAGGATGTATATTCACAAACATTTATTTATCAAATAACAAAAGGGTAAATTACACAGCAGTTAATCTAACTAATATGTACTTAACTATACAAGAGGAGTGTGTGTGTGTGTGTGTGTGTGTGTGTGCATGCATGCACGCGTGCATGTTGGTTCGTTAATGTGTTGTGTTTACTTTAACATTACACTTGATTGGCAGTAGTTGTTAAAACTAGCTAACTGTATATAAAGTATTAAGTTTTAACTACTTTCTATACAGTAAGCTAGTTTTAACTACTTTATACAGTTAGCTAGTTTAACTACTTTATATACAGTTAGCTAGTTTTAACTACTTTATATACAGTTAGCTAGTTTAACTGCTTTATATACAGTTAGCTAGTTTAACTGCTTTATATGCAGTTAGCTAGTTTAACTACTTTATATACAGTTAGCTAGTTTAACTGCTTTATATACAGTTAGCTATGATAGGTTGCTAATGAAGCTCATCTCTGGCTGTTTTGCTTCCTGGGAAACTCATGATAATAATATTCCAGCTGTCCAGTTAAAATCAGATCTGTTGTTTGGAATTAAACACATAATAATAATAATAATAATAAGAACAAGAAATAACAAGAACAAGAATATCAAACATGAATCAATATACATTAATAATAATAATAATAACCAACATTAATATTCAGGGAAGACAATTAGCCTACATGTTATTAGATGGGGGGTGTTAAGGGACCTGGATAATCGATGGGGGGGTAGCGGGCCCAGAAAAGGTTGAGAACCAGTTGAAGCTTCGGCTGATAGAAATGTGACCATCATTGTATCAAACAGCGTCTTCTTCGGCCCTGAGTTTGGGGAAAAAACAAATTCTTTGATAAATTGTGGTGTTTTCTTACAAAATACCTCAAACAAACTTGAATATTAAAAGTTAAGGTACTGATAGTAGATCAAATGTGTTAAATTGCACATATATACACATAAAGTAGTAAATATATATATTTACTACTTTATATACAGTTATGATAGAACTATGAAATAAAGTAATAGACCTTGAGGAAAACTGAATGAAAGAACTAAATGGATAATTTTGATTCTTTACCTGATTCTCTGCTCCTCGTGCTTCTTCTTCTTCTTCTTCTTCTTCTTCTTCTTCTTCTTCTTCTTGTTCAGAAACGGTTGGTTTAGAATCTTTAATCAGCTCATCAGCAACATCAAAACACTCTTCCCATTGTTCACCACGTATTTTCTCCTCAAATCTTCTAGTCAACTGTTCTTTTGCCGATTTCCTCAAAACCTCTTTCAGTACGATGGCCTCCTCCTTCAAAATCAGTCTGCCATATAGACTTTTACTGTTGCAACAACATGATTTTC
>VMKM01002378.1:0-74499 GCA_008360985.2 Macquaria ambigua
TGGGAGCTGGATCCACAGGAGGGGAGCTTGATAGCTGATGGCTCTGGCTCCCATTCTACTTTTAGAGACTCTAGGAACCACAAGGAACTTCTTCTGGGAACGCAATGCTCTAGTGGGTAATAGGGTGATATGAGCTCTTTAAGATATGATGGTGCCTGACCATTTAGGGCTTTGAAGGTGAGGAGAAGGATTTTAAATTCTATTCTGGATTTTACAGGGAGCCAGTGTAGAGAAGCTAATATTGGAGAGATATGATCTCTTTTCCTGGTTCTTGTCAGTAAACGTGCCGCAGCATTCTGGATCAGCTGGAGAGTCTTAGGGGACTTATTGGAGCAGCCTGATAGTAGAGAGTTGCAATAGTCCAGCCTAGACGTAACAAATGCATGGACTAGTTTTTCTGCATCTGTTTGAGACAGGATGTGCCTGATTTTTGCAATGTTACGTAAATGAAAAAAGGCAGTTCTTGAGGTTTGTTTTATGTGGGAGTTAAAGGACATATCCTGATCAAAGATAACTCCTAGATTCCTTACGGTGTCGCTGGAGGCCAGGGCAATGCCATCTAGAGAAACTATATCTTTACATAATGTGTTTCGAAGGTGTTCGGGGCCAAGTACAATAACTTCGGTTTTGTCTGAGTTTAACATCAGAAAATTGCAGGTCATCCATGTTTTTATGTCCTTCAGGCATGCTTGAAGTTTAGCTAATTGATTAGTTTCATCTGGCTTGATCGATAAATATAACTGGGTATCATCTGCATAACAATGAAAATTTATGGAGTGCTTCCTAATAATATTGCCCAAAGGAAGCATATACAAGGTGAACAGAATTGGTCCAAGCACAGAACCTTGTGGAACTCCGTGACTAACTTTGCTTGCGAGCTAACCAGCTGTTAGCTAAGTGTTTTAAAACTTGATGGTTTCATTTTTGTTCTTTCTCCCATCAACTTATTCTCCTACGTCCTAGGAGTGGGTACTCCACTTTAACACCTGACCCAGATCCAGCTTCACTTATTGCTAGTATACTAGTCAAGTTGCTAAACTAGTTCATAGGACTGAATGCATCATCATCTTATCATGTCTCTGTGTGGAAATCGCTGCCCTATGTATAACATCTAACAACAACTGGCATTCACCTCCTTGGAGGAGAAACTTGGAAAAGGAAAAGCTTATCCTAGCCTTCTCAACTGTCCTCTCCTGCCCAGGATAACAACATCTTGGTCTTTGGCTTTTCAAGCTACAGTGGCCTGATGCTTGGCTTACCCTTTTTACTCTTCTCACTAATCAGACCACCACTCTTTTGTAGGTTACTGTATCACCTTCTTAATGCCAGTGCTAAAGGTATTGGTGACTTCTCGGAGCTACTCTCAATGAGAATAACAACCAACATTAATAGAGGCCTAATTCTGGGTGACTTCAATATCTACTTTTTTGCCTAAGAATTTCGAGATCTCTCCAAGAGGTTTCTCTGTTCATTCTAGTCTTAACATTATATAGTTATTTACTCTGTATGACCATGGCTTTCCCCTCCTTATTTCCCCCATTTCTTCTAATCAGACAGCTGATTTTCTAAACGGTTTGAAGAGCACTGGCCATGTCACTTTAGACCAGTGCTTCCCAAAGTAGGGTCCAGGAACCCCTGAGGGTCATAACTGTTGGCTCTGAAAACTGTGGCTCTGGAAAAAAAAAAAACATTCTGCGCCATTAAAATGCACAGGTGTGGACCACTTGTGCCAAAGTAAGCAATAAAACAATTATTGCACAATTATATCCAATCCGCCCACGTTAGCTCTGAGCTAGTAGTGTGATTGCGACACAGCACATCAGGGTAATAATCATTGCTTTCATAGAGAAAAAAAAGCGATTTACTATCAGTCTGCTTTGGTTGCTGTAGTAAATAATCAATCTGGTTGTTCATTGTATTTTTGAATATAGTTTCTTATTATTTATTTGACTTTCATAGAAGGACTTTGGTACTTTGATGCATACTTTAATCACTAGTTTGTCTTCATTTTCTTTGACTGGAAGATGTTCTGAGTTGTGCTTGTAACTAAAGGACCTTGTTTACTGTAAACCGCAGTGATCAGCGTCTTCTTGTAGCAGGAAACAGCTTTTTGAGGTCCTCTTCACTTTTTGCCACAGAGCAAGCTCGTGTTTGATCACTTCAAACACATTCAGTGTCTCACAAATTGGGAAAAACAGCTTTTTACACACAAAAAAATGTTTATGTATAATTTTCCTGGATATGTAACAAAAAAGCATAAACAGCAAACATAATTTTTGTGTTCAGGATGACAGAAATGAGCTTTTTTAGTAATAGCTCTGTCACTTTTGAGGCAGTCCTGTCCGAAGTTGAACTTTTCTTCCTTCCTCTTGGCTACTGTGAGGGTTAAATTGTAGGTGGGAACAGAAGAGCAAGGCTTTTCTTTAATAAAGAGTTTCAGTTACTTCAAATACCATTTTGACCTTTCTGCAGTGTTTAAAGTTAGCACATCACTAAAACATTACAACAGAGTTTTTCGCCATCTGTGCTGCACAAGCAAACTAGACTATCTGTGGCTTCTTGTGGCTTCCAAGTGACCTACTCTCTGTCAGACACTCTGGATAATGCAGTTGATATACTGCGTGTGGGCGAATTTTGGCTTAGTTGTCACAGATCCAGCCCAACTCACAACTCCACTTCCGAGTTCCTGCAGCTGACCTCTTCCCCCTCCTGTTGCAGAACGCTCGCCACATCCTTCCGCCCCCCCCCCCCCCCCTCCCCGCTCCCACCCAGCCTCATACTACCTCCTGGCCTCCCCCTCCTTACACACCCCCAGTCGGCTAGCCTGCCAGCCTCCGGTGGAAGCCCTGCCAGAGGAGGTTGAGTCACACTGAGTCATCAGCTTCACTGTCTTCATCCTGGCAAACGCCACAAAAACATGAACCTAGTCATTGAATGTGACATGAAAACAAAGCACTCAAGGGAAGGGGTTAATGAAGGTTACAGGAGGTAAACATGAGCACAGGACGGAAATAGTGTTGTATCTTACTGTAATGTACGTGTTGATATTATCACATACTTTCATGCAGATATACTTAGGCTAAATATTTTATCTTGACCATGTGACTGAGGCCTCAGTTTCACAGCAGATAAATAAGCATGGTTATTGCACTGTTTTGATTTTATTTCCCCTCTTCTTGTAGTGATGTTTGTCATGAATTGTCCTGGATTTAGCTGGAACTCTCCTTGACATGTATGCAGAATAATGTGCTCTTTCTTGAAATTAAATATGAAGTAGGCCTGGGCGATAAAACAGTATCATTGTTTATCGACTTTCAGTGGGTCGTATCATGATGATACTGTGTTATTGTTGTAACATTGTGCAAGTTACAATTCCAAAAATGTTATTAAAAACTAACAAAATTAGGTATTGAAGTTATTCTCATGTGTGAAGAGTAACAGTGGAATACAGATAATTTTGCATTGAACATATTTTATTCATGTATTTATTTTGTTTTGTTTGTCAACATAAATTTGCCATATCTTCATATACTATATGTATATTGATGTTAAATATTTATACTAATGATATTGATTTCAACTGTATCACCCTGACCTAATTTAAAGTATTGTTAGATTTGTATTACAGCAGTGCCATTAAGATATTCACATAAAGATCTTTATAATCGGCTTGCTTCACTACAGAAAGTAGCAAACCCCATATGATCTCCATTTGAAATAATTGAGAGAAATACTGTGTGTTGGGGGAAAAAATGTATAAAGACATCTTATATTCTGAAACTGCAGCTCTGATTTTACAGGATAGTGTCTTCCTTCACATCATGAATTGCTGATTCCATACAATGTTATTCACAGTGCAGATATTCTCTTTAGCATCAGTAAGGATACATGTGAACATTTTTGGGAAATAAAATACTAAGTCACTGTGACTCTTAAAGGAAGTGATATTTGCTGTGTTGTATGTGATATCACATGGCGGCTGTTTTCCTTCCCTTGTCCCAGGTCTGTGTTGACAACGTAATGAAGACGATGAAGGAGAATGCCAACAAAGCCAGCAGTATCCTGCTAACTGCAATACCCCAGATTAGTCAGATGGACTGGGCTCAGACAATGAATACCTTGAAAGTAAGTTGTCGACTTTATGATGATTCATTTCGATTCAGCAAGTCTTTGGAGAAGTTGTGAAAGAGGGTCTGTTTACCGTTTAGCTGTCAATGTTGAACTCTCATTTTTAGTCTTCTGTCTCACCAAACCACCTTAAACTGTGTTTCAACCATCTGGAGCTCTCAAAACACTACCGGTTTATGAAGGTGATTATTACCATGAGGCAGTGACAGTTACCTCCTCTGAGAGACTGACTCAGACACTGCCATTGTGCAGTGTTGCACCTTCTTTCTTTTTTTTAATAGTGTTATGAAAAATAAAACTCAGCAGGTTTGAGTGGAAATCTCTATTTGACAATGTTGAGCATGACAACACACCACGACTACAATGCATATGACAGTAACTCAATATATGTGGTAATAAAAATGTTAAATTTATAATAAACAGTGCACATGTTTAATAAACATGTATTATATTAATTGCACTTCAGAAAACCACATGACTAACAGAGTGTTTTTACACCGGGTACATCCTTTGCAAACACATCATTTGCAACAATAGTTTTGAACATGCTTGAAGTACTTTGAGGTTGCAGGAAGGTAAGTAGTTAAATTTCTATTCAAACCCCATCTTTGTTTATTGGAAACGCTTACACAAAAGTGTAGCAAGCTCCCTAATATTTCATTTATTTTATTAGAATTTGGTAATGAATTTTGGCACATCCGTTTTAATAAAACCTTTAAAAACACAAACTATGATGATCTAAATGTAGTCATTGTTGCTGTATATCTGAGACATACTGTACATGGAAAAACAAGCTGTTTTGTTCCTTCTGTTACAGTCAATGGCACAATCTTCAGTAATGTTACCAAAACACTAAGAAAAACAATGATGTAGAAAGGGATCCGGATCCCAGACACCCCCCGCACCAACACGGACACCAGACTCAACTCTGCCTGTGGATTTGTCATCAGTGAATCACAAGAAAGTGCCTCACATAAATAATGCATGTGCTCTGTCTTCAGCTGGAGTTTTAGTGTTTGTTTTTTCTCAACTCAAAATACATAATGATTCACAGGTCACTCTTTTTCTCTGGAACACTCATCAGTATCATCACTCCAGCAGCAGTTTCCTGTCAGTCCCACCACATGTTTCAATACAATCATGTCAATAGATCTACAAAGATTTTAAGTTGATTCTACTAGATATTATTTTTTGTGGATTTGTATTTTTTTTTTTTTTGTGGTCTGTAAGCGTTTGAAATTTCTATATTTGTTGCCTGTAAACCATTGGTGTCTTTATTGCAGTTAATGCAGGAGATAATAAAAATGCTTTGCAAGTTTAGCACACGGATACTTTGTTACTGCCTTAGTTACAACTAATACAATACTTTTAAAGTTGAATCTGATGTCTCGAACACATTTGTTAGATTTTCTCAAGTAAAATATTTTAAATGCCTGGATACACTTCAGCAAAATTCAATTAGGATAAAGTTTCTATCTTTGCTTATCGGGGCACATTTTTTAGATTTTGTGGAATACTTTCATTTTGATTTGCTCTTCATGACGGTTTTATGTGTTCCATGAATCAAAACCCAACAGTATTTCATTTATTTATATATATATAGATATAGATATAGGATAGGATAGGATAGGATAGGATCTGCACTGTACATGCAAACTGTTTTCCAGCTATCATTAAACAGCTAATTGACAGTATTTGGAGTACTTTTGAGAAACCTGTACTGACTGCATTTATTGACACTGGCAGAGGATGCAAGACATTTTTGCACACCTAATATATTTAATATACTGTAAGATTCATCATCATCTAATGAAATTAGCATTTTTGTAGGAGTGCTGTTCTGTTACGACTCATGTTTGCACCTGTGCCTGAACCTCAACACACTGCACACTATCTAAAAATATTTGGTCTCTTGTATTTCCTCTTCCGGTTGCCTTGTCTCAACAATATGAATGCATTATGCAGTTGTTAACGTTGTTAGTAAAACATATTTAAAAAAATTAAAGCAACTTGAACTGATTAAAATGTATCTTATCGTTAGCAGATAAGATTCAAGGATTTTATTTATCACATGCTCATAACATGAAGTGAAATGCAGGGTGGCATTGAGTCTGCAAAAAAGGCTAGTGTGCAATAAAGAATAAGAATTAGAAAGAGAAATGGAAAGTATAAAGTAAGAGTGCATTTATATCCCCCTGAATTGAGAGTTCAGATTTTAATTTCTGGTCTTGAAGCATGCTGTTTGTAGGAAAGTTAAGCCAATAATTGCATTGAATTATTTAAATCTAAAAACATCCTCCTGTTTGACATATGATCAACACAATTTATTGTGGAAATAAAAACGGTTTGCCTTTTTTAATGTTATAAAAGGCCTATAAGGCTGCATACTGCACCCATGCCTGGATGTTTAACTCCATTTCGAAAGAGACAAAACAGCAGTGTTATTTACATCCTCAGTGGTTTTGGGGACTTTTCTGTGTGTTGTCAAACCTCACGACAAAGCCATAAAAACTGCTAGGCTTAAACTAGGTAATGTTTAACTCGCCAAAATCTATGCATAGTCTATTTTATGACTCATATTTGTGTATTCAAATTTTTCTTTCTCCTTATTCCTGTTTCTCTTTCTTCATACTGCAAGGCAGCAATGCACTCCTAACATCAACCCATTCAGAGTGCAACTATAACCTGACGTCCTATAGAAAAGTCATTTTATACATAATTATTCTGCACAGAAGTGCAGGGGGGCATTTCTGTCTGTAGACTACCCTCCGGCCGTTTCAACCAATATCTGTCAAATATATTGTATAGATTAAAATATTAAAAATATGTGCAAGCATGTTTTAGTCCCGTGTGAATTGAAAAATCGCCTCAAAATATTCACTGAAAATAAATAAATAAATTATTGCATCAGCCTCGATCCTATTGGCGTGTTTAACTGTGAAGTCACCTGAGGCCAGAACATGCTCACGAGCCTGTAGCCGAATATTCATGCGGTCTGTATCTGATCTGTTTATGTCAATATTCCTAAAAACCTGTTTTACAAAAGCAAATCCAAAGAGAAGTCAGCTAACGGATAAAGTTAAAATATTCCTCCCTGGGGTGACATTGCTCGTTTGGCATTGCTTGTTCTTCAATGTTAAACTCCCAACTGAATTCAAATGCAGTCAAATAATCATTGCTTGATTCTTTTTATTTTAATTCTCTGGTAGGCCTATCTTTAATCCATCCTTCAGACAATATGTGAAGCACAACTATATTACATGTGCCTCCTACCTTAAAACACTTAAATGATCTTTTTACATTTTAATAAATTGCATAATAGACATCTGAATATAATTTGTACAAACAGGAAATGGGATTTTCAAGTCTCTGCAGAATAAAGATAATGCTTACGGAATAGTGCATGAGTTAGACTCTAATGTTCAAAATGTGTAAAACATTTTAAATGGCTTTTGTGTTATTTGGTTAAATATTTGACATGGAAAGATATTCAAAGTACGGTGATCTCGTTAGGGTTATAACGAAAACCAACAATAATCCTATTTTAAAAATACAATACTGTACAAATACTACAGTAAAACTGTACACTATATTATTTATAGGCGTATCGAAATATTCCAATGATACAACGGAAGTTAAAACTGCAACAAATTGTGTTGGTCGCTGTAAACTACGGTACTGAATAACCCGAATAGCCCGGCTTTAGATCGTTATAACAATATTGTACTCCTGTTATTTGTCATAACAGCGACCCTGCGCCTATAGATAACCCTGATTTCGTTAAAAATAAAATAATTCCTATTCAACAAAAAATTACTAATAAATAAAAATATATTTTTACAGCACAACAGTCTGTATGCATAATTTAGACTGCAGGCCTCTTCAGGCCCGTTTCTCAGAGCCCCGAGTCCCCATTCAGATGAAGCAACAGGAAACAAAAATATCACAGCGAGTGTTTTACAGAGACTCCAGAAAAGCAACCACATCTGTATGGCCCTTGTCTCTGGCCAAATCGATGGGCCGACAGTTTGTGTTGTCCCTGGCCTGCGGGTCAGCCCCGTTTTCCACCAACAGCCGCACAGTGTCCAGAAAGCCCGTTCTGGCCGCGTCATGCAGCGGGGTGGTCCCGGTGCTTCTGTCCGCCACGTTGGGATCCGCTCCGTGCTTCAGTAACACCTGAGCCACCGGCGTGCTCCCCATCATCATCACCTTCATAAGAATATAACCGTCAGTTAGAATCTAATTTAATGTAATTACGCCTTTAAACATAAGAAAATTCAATACATTTATATGAAACCATTACGAATATCATAGAAGACCATTAAGGATCAGAGTGTGGGGGGCTTGACCTGCAATTTAATAATACCACACTGACCAAATAATTACTCAATTTTCACCCAGATATTTTATCAATGGCTATTTGCGGATTTGTCAATATATGTGGCACACGGACCTCGCCATGTAGAGTTTACTGACGCTCGGGATAATAGACTTCTAAAGAGATTATGGAGCAGGGTAACGTATTGTCCCACATGGACTACAACTTTACATTATCTGAACTAATATTTATGAGTGTAAATAGGAGAATAACGAACCACTGGAAGCATTACTATTCCACATTTAACGCACCAAAACAATGCTATGCGAAAATGCAATCCCGTCTGTAGCCTATTTGCGCAGCAGCCTTTGGAGGCTCCTTCCAGATTTAGTTTCGTTTTCTTTAATCTTAAGGAAAAATTATATTGTTATACTGTTAAATTTACTTGAGAGGGGAGGAGAGTTGTGTTTGTCCTCGCTACAGTAAAAGCTCGATCGCTGCAAGTAATGATACAAAGTCTGCATTTTGAGATGCGTCAGCCTTTGCAATAAAATAATTAAAATCTAAAACAATTTCTGGTTTAAGATTAAGCGCTATGGGCAATAGGCTACTGGTTGTCAGTTGAAGCTGTTATCATGTTAATTCTGCTCATTTATTGCTGCTATTTTAGAAATAAAGAGCAGGATAAGTCCAACATGGATGAGACATATGTTTGTTGGAATTGGGAAGTGAGTTATGAGAACCTGCAAGCGTAATAACAATATTATTCACGCAACTCAACGCAAAGCTGCCTCACCTAAGCCTATACACTATTTAAATGTGTCGTTTGTAGCCTATTAAAAACAATGCAGGGCGAAAATGAATCATCCAAAGTTTGATAACTTCAGTCCACAAAGACTGACGAGACTGCGCGTCATTTTAAGATGCGTTGCTAATAAGTAGCCTAAATAAAATAGCTTAAATAGCCTGGTTGAAAATGGTTTCCCTGTGCGCAATACTGGTTGTCAATTGAAGAGGTTAATGATGTTAACTCTGTTCATGAAATAGATTTAAGTGCGTGTTCTTTTTCGGCCGATGAGGTGCATCTGGTGACACCGACCTGTAGAGCGGTTCGTCCAAAGCAGTTCACCCCGTTAACTTTAGCTCCTGCCTGCAGAAAAGACTCCACATCTGCCGTGTTTCCCTTCGCTGCGGCTGTTGTCAGATCATCCTCGGGATTCATTGTCCACAAATCTGCAGCGATAACCTCCGTGTCAGATTGCTCTGACAGGTAGCCCGATGATGCCTAGTTGAGGAACAAGAACAGCTCAAAAGCACGCCAGAGAGCGCGTGACGAATAATTACGCCTCGGTGTTGATGTGTGGCGGTTGGTTTTCAACCGTCCAAGGCTCGTCAGTTTGTCCGGGCCACCGGTTGTCTGGGTCGGATAAGTAAACCGTACATCGCCTGTCCAGCAATCGGTCGGTGTGTGTCTGGGCTTGCCTGTGTTTTGAATGGGTGACGTAATTTGTCTGTTGCTGCAGTGGCGCGATCGTGCGCATGCGCTGCTTCAACTGGTTTTGACAGCAGCGGCACCACATTCTGCTTCCTTCTGTTCCTCCTCGATCCTGCTGCGAGATGATGGAAACTAACTCCTCCCGACAGATATGACAGAATCCCAACAAAATCAATCTGTTCGTTTTTTTAATAGAAAAACGCAGCTGCACATGTATGTAATGGATACTGCAACTCATTTTGAGTCTTAAAGTCTTAAAGTTCAATCTTGACCCTGGAAAATGAAGTTGACTAAACAGTCTCACTCACCTATGGTCCGTTTAATAGCAGCACAGGGGCTTTTGATCCTATCGCATGATCTTCATCAAGAGGTGGAGTTTGCACAGTTGAACTGTAGATGTTATATATAATTTTGTTTTTCACTAAACTTTAATTCATCATTAACACGAAGTCCTTAAAGTGCTCAGAAGTATCTATAGTTCCATGACAACTGAGCATGCTCCCATCAGCTGATGAAGATCATGTGATATGATCAAAAGCCCCATGACAGCAACTAAGTGGACCCTGGGGTGAGATTGTTTTGTCAGCTGTGACTGATTTGTTTGTAAAGTCGATGAAGTGTGACAGCTACCTGTAAGGGGATCAGTAGGCCTATTAATTATTTACTTTCATTGAAAAATGACAAGATAACAACAGACATGGTATAGTGGGGGCAAAAGGGGTGAAGACCCCAAACAGGAGGAGTCTCCCTAAAGCGTCTGTCATAGCTGGATTAATTAGCTGAGGCGCCCAGGGACAAGACTGAGCTGCTGGGTTCATATTACTGACCATTCAGACTGTAAATAGCTCTGCATAAAAACAATAGAGCCTGCATTGATGTGGGGGGTATTTTTTTCAGGTGCTGGCGATGAAATATGACCCAGGAAGGCCAGTTTTGATACAGAGTAGAAAAAAATATTGACATGGAAATGTATGCACATGGATTGACAAATTGAGTGGATGGATTTAAAGACTGCACAGTTTTAAGGGAAATTCTTGTTACTTTTTTAATTAAAACATTTTTTTTTTACAATAACTCGTGTCAAAAGTCTAGTTGGATGACCCATCTCCCTAATAGGAGGAAGTATTTTTTATTTCTGGGAAGTTATCACTCTGGTGCACTGTGTTTTTTCTTGCAGAGCTTAATGTATGTCTTAACATGACCTTATAAGTCCCGCTCCTCCCACTCTGTGTGCTCACTCAAGTTTTGCAGTGCTGGGATATTACATGGCCACACATTTGCTGTCAGCTGTCTGATTAAGAACAGATACTTAATGAAAGTCTTGAAACTTAATTTTGACACAGTGCCTCGGGTAATAACGCAGCCCATCTTAAGGCCCTGATCATGTCAGTTGTGCTTTAGTGGTGCATATTCACAAACAAATATTAATTTAAATGAGTAAAAAAACAGTTGACACATCTAAAGCTTGGAGCTTTTGTGGGCCCCTGGAGTTTTGGGACTCCGGGGCAGTTGGATGACTCGCTCGGTTGGTAATCCAGACTTGGTGTCTGCTCTAAAATATACAAAACAGCAAACCAAACTGTTTTAGGTCATCTGTGACAAACTTAAACAAACAAAAATAAAAATTGGGTCAGGTTTTGCTGAGCAGACTAAAATAGATTTTTAACAGGGTGTTGTTTATGACAGCTGAGTTGTGTTAACAGAGTCGTGGACCAAATGCACCATCTCAATAGAGGCCTTTCACAAAATGATGGGGGTGCCTGTCTGTCTCCACGAAGGAAGAGACAGCAGCTATTGTGTGTCAAATCAATGGTTGTGTTAATGTCTAATAAATATAGGAACAAAACAAATGTGCCTTAATAATGGAAACTGTTAACAAGTCATAGTGAAACTGTAATGACTTCTCTATTGTTTAACCTGCTTAACCACTGCCGTAAATTAGGATTTTTTTTTTCAATGTGATTTCCAGTAATTACACATGGCCTTGATAGAGGAGAGACAACCACACAAACACTGTGTGCAAGGCCTCTGTTAGGAATGTGACCTATAATTGATCAGTAAAATGGAATGTGTGCTGTGTGAGGTGAGGATGGATAGACTGATTGTTTGTCATAGATGGAATAATGGCTGCCTCTGTATCAAAATAAAATACATCACGTTTGCCATCAGATTGAATGAGGGCTGACACGGCTTAGACTGAGGAAGTTAAGTCTTGACATGTGATTCATGGCAACATCTTACTTTTTAATTAAACAGGAGGATTAAAAGATGGTCCAGGATTCATTTGAGACAAACATGTCAGTACCCTAGTTTATTCAAACCTGCACTGGCTTGCATATGCGTAGCTAGCCTGTGTGCACTCAGCGTGGGCAGTGCTAGTGCTGTGTCTGCTGCTGTCAAGTGTCAGGCCGTTTATCATCTTATTTTTGTCATTACAAAGTGCACTGAGACAAAACGTACAACAAGATGACAAACTCTTTAGCCCATAGTTTCTTAGGAAAAAGGCCAAATTTTTCAAGTCCCTTTCAAAGCACGACACACAACAAGTCTTATGACACGTACGATAATGATTTGGCTTTAAGATGTTGATTCAGCATGGTTGTGGGCAGCTCAGTAGTTCCTGATTTCATTCTTTATATGAATAATGTCGAGCACTCAGATGATGCATTCAGGGTGACACATAACCACGCAAATTAAAACAGAGAATTTAAAGTTATGATTCGCTATCATTCAAAGCCTTAATTACTCCATGTAATCAGGTCAATGAAATATAGATCTGAATCTGAAAATGTATTTTAAAAACTAAACAGGTTTCAGGTTTCGGCAACTACTGTAGTGCATGGACAAAAAAAAAAAAAAAAAATCTCTTTAGCATCTCTTAGAAAAGTCCAGAAGAAACCCCCATTTAGGTGTAGAAGTAACAACCTAGTTTTGACAACAGATATTAAACTCTTAAAGGTCCTGTTTTATTTTGTTTTTACCAGTGGTGGAAGCAGTAATCACATCCTTTACTTAATTAAAAGTAGTCATACCACAATGTACAAATACAGGATTACAAGTAAAGGTTCTGCATTCAAAATCAAAAGTTAATATCAGATTTTTTTTCAATTTAATTTAGTTCTCATTATGCAGCAGAATGGCCTCTGTCAGAGTTATGCTAGTATGTATGACTTTATTGGATTATTATTACTGATATATTACTGCATAAACAGCACGTTAATGTTGAGATACTCTACATATGTTTGTATATGCTGGGTAGTTCATACTATATACCAAATTAGTTTTTTTCATAAGATGATCATATGTTTTGTATGTAAACTTTTAATCTGTAGAGAAATTATAGCTGTCAAATAAATGTAGTGGAGTAAAAAGTATGCTATTTTTTCTCTGAAATTAGTAAAGTAACATTAAATGGAAATACTCATGTAAGTGAGTGTGTGTGTGAGAGCAATGAAATGATGCAAATGATTATTGATTATCACATGACTTCCCAGCTCATCAGCAGCATGTTGACTTGATATAACACTAATTGCCTGGTGTAGTTGCAGCTCTAGGAGTGTTTGGTCATACAGTATGTTGAAGTCAGCAGTAATGGAGTGTGTCAGTAGTCTTAATTCTCAGTTTATCTGTGTATGTGTGAGCAGACCTGTGTGGAATGTGTGTTCGTCTCGGGGTTCACAGCCTGTAGCGATGGAGATTGAGTGTGGGTGGAGGTGTGTTGGTCTGGAAGTCCCCTGGGTGCGCGCGCATGTGTGTCTGCGTATGCTTGTATGTGTGTGTTTTGGTGTGAGAAAGAAGGCACTGTGAATGATTACAGACGTTATGGCTTATGCCTTTTATGTTCTGTTTAAAGTATGGAAGAATAAACAGATCACAATTTTTACATAGTAAAAAAAAAAAAGGGGGACAATTAAAGCGTGCTTTTAATAACAACCAAGGCCATCATCAAACATGTCTTACACGGCGGTTTTTCTTTGTAGGGCTTGACTTCATGACATCAGTGCATTTGGAACGTTCCTTTGGTCAGGGAAATGCTTTAGGAAGAAAGTCCTCCTCTTTATTGCTAAATTTAGCAGCGTAGTTTGGAGAAAAGTGGTCAATAGTGATGTGGGCATCATTGTAATCTGTCAGAGTTATATGGTTTTTCTCACAGAACCTCCTCTGAGTTACATACCTCAGTGTAGCAGTCGGTTGCTCTGTATTTTGGTGTTACAGCCTGTGGCTTCTGAGTATGCATGAATGAAACTTTTTCCCCGATTTGGTAGTTAAATTTTTATTTTTTTAATTCTTATCATTCACACTTCGCTCTGCACTGAACCATGCTTTGCATACTAACATGGCTGCGCTATCCAAACCACTGTCCTCAACAGCAGAGAAGGGGAATACCTATTCTCTGATTCCCAGCGAATGAAATCACCTCCTGCTGACTGCTCATTTGAAATTCCCCTTTTATTGCTCGTTTTAAATGGCCTTATTGTCTGCCTTTTTGATTGCTAAGAGCTGACTGTGCTGATGAATCTAACACTTGGCACTTCAGAGATTTACACAAATATAGTTTTTATTCTAATGACAAGTACTGACACTCAATCTAGACAAGTTTAAAATGCCCGATTTGCAGTAACAGGACACATTCAGCTCTCTGTAACATGCAGGGTTTTTTTTTCTAGTTCTGTTTACTCTTTCTCTGTCATTTCCACATCAAAGAGTGGGCTTGTGCATACAGAAAAAAGGCCATTTTTGTAGAGCACATTTGGTAGTTAAAGTCAAAAAGTATGGCATAAGTTGAAATGTTATATTTCAGCCTCTTCAGAGCAGCCTTATGTAAACAAATTTAACAAATATATGTGAAGTATGCCTATAACTGTCATACCTCACCATGGTTTTGCCTCCACCCAGTGGTATCAGCAGACACTATGGGGCTAGCTTTCCACAAGCCATGCAGAGACACACGTCTATTGATAGCCTCTCATTGCTGCTAAGCAATTCTACACAATACGTGGTATTTCACTGTGCTGTGATGAGTAGAGGCTCTGCCCGCCTTACACACTGGCCTTTCACATTGTTCTATTTTTTATTGCATCTGCCTGATATTATCTGTGTCTTAACCTACTTAACTAACACCTCCCAGAGAATTAAAATGATTAATACAAACTGTTTTTAGACCTGCGGAGTATCAGTGATCTTCACACCGAGGTTAAATTGCACAACAGTTCAATGAAGTTCTCTGTTATGGTTCACTTTGACTCATGTATCCTGATATGACCGTACACACCGATCTAGCCCCTCCTCCACTATTTGCAGTCCGCTCATTACATCAAAGGCACATCACAAACCATGACTTAGGTTAAACACACACAATTCAGTATGCTGTATTGCTGATAAAGCCTTTGTTGTGTTGGTGTCTTTGAAGTCCTCTTGTCAGAATGCTTTCCATGAGCCAAGGGATAACAGCCAGACAGAGGGAGGGTTTTGTTTAATACCTGAGGTTACTTTTTAATACCAACATAATTGGTCCATTCATTCAGCCATAATATGCAGTTAGTCTTAAATTCTTTCTTCTTTACTCATCTTGCTCATTTGCCAAAATACAGTAGTAATAACACTATAACACTATGCTGTTTATTCAATATTTTCCTCCACAATTTGTATTTGCAAAGCTGTGTTGCAATTCTCAATCATCTAACAGTTGTAGTAGGATGGAAACAATTCATCTAAGAGGAAGTGGCCTCATACATGTAGATCAGTGAATGCTTTGTCTCATTTTATTGAGACCAGTTTGACCTTGGCATGGCTTTTTTGAAACTCAACCAGTGTCCGTTTATTGTTTATTGTTTGGCAAAAGTGAGACATTTCTACCAGATACTGGATCAGAGAGGGCTCACGCTAAATGCAGCGTTAGCATTTACGAGCAGAAGCAATCTCCTTATATTTAACAGTCACACCACAGCGTGTATTAGATTGAAAGGCCTCCTGGCAAATCAGTCTCTAACCAGACTGGGCTCATTCTTTGAAAACATCTAAATATCTGGTTATGTACCCATTGTGTGCTATTTTGTGTTTGTGACCCATTCAATTTTAATTCAGGCTGTTCAATTCTAAATAGGAGATTCATCCCGTGCTTTAGATTTTTGCCACAAGACAATTTAGAGCAATGCTCGCATACTTAATGGCAAATCACCTCAAACATTCAGTCGATGCTGAGTGTAAATGGCAGTGACACATTTAATATCCACTGGAGGTTTGTGCGATTATTGTTGTATTTTAATGTACACTTTCTTGCTTCTGTTGAGGTGTTCATTTAGGCACCAAATGTCGAGCACAATGGAAAGGTTATCTGGCCTCTTGGTAAATGCTGAATCATACTCTCACTGTAACTGAAGAGGTTTCACGTTTCTGTAAACATCTTCAGTTTAACATTTTCTCACAAATTTGGTGTAAGACGATGGCATGACACATTACTTCTTAATGTCACTGATGGTTGGCTGGAAATTTTTTTTCACTTCTGACGAAAATAAGCCTGTTATTATCATGCTCACCAAAGCTAGCTTTCAGTGGTGTCTTTTGAAATGGCTTCTGGTCTTGTTTAAACGCACTGACAGTTTCATACGCGAATTAATTCATAGTTTTGAAACCCATATGTGTGGTAAGCACAGTAAATTTCAGATTTCGTGTTTCAGATTTTGTCTGGTGAGCAGGACACTGTGGATAGTAGCTGCCGAGCGTGATGTGTGTGCCACCCTTGGTCTCATTGCATCACACACACACGATATCAATAAGCTGCTTGTGAGTGTGTCAGAGGCATATAAGGCCACAGATTTTCTAGGCCTTGGCTGCAGATGGAGAGCAGAGCGTGGAGGGAGGGAGGGAGGGAGGGAGGTAGCGTTGAGAGCACTCAGGCTTTGCTTCCGCTGCCGTTTTCTTGTTGTGCCAGTCACATGCACACTGAGGAGCCACCACCCACATACGTGTGACTGTCTTGAGCCAGTGGGCCACCTAGATAGTAACGCTGAAATAGTTACCGGTAGACACATGGAAAGAATGAGGGGAAAGAATTAAAGGCTAACATACAGTTTTTTATAATAGTTAAATAGTTGACTTAGGCTGCTCTAACAAGGAGTCTATTATGCATTGATGAGAAGTGTCTGCCTTGGGTCAGAGTCAGGGCACATGCTAATATTGAGCAGATCTGAGTTCCTTTATTCTCTCTGGAGATATTAAAACGTACTGTATAGTCAGTTTACAGCTGTTTATTTTTCCAGGATGTGGACAGGATGAAAACACACTCTTGCCTGGGTAATAAAGGCCGTATTTGAGTACTTCCAAGGTTGGAAAATGATTAACAAGGAGGTGACATCATTCCTCCTTATTATGACAGTGATTACTGGCAGCACCTTAAGATACGCTTACACAAACAAAACCAGTGGCTTTATAAAATGTTTATAACCTAGTGGGAGCACTTGGTCTCTTTGAGCCTTTTGAGCCTCTTTGAAAGCATCCACCAATTTTTTATTTTTTTTTTCAAAAGGGAAAAACACTTCTTTTGTATTTTATTTGTGATAATACAACAAGACTGACACAGATCTGTGGCAGATCACAGGGCGTCTAGTTGTGGCAGAGTTGTCAGGTGGTGGCCTTGCTTAAAGGTCCATTTATACAGACCTTCAATGCAATCAGGTTGTTAAGCAGGAAAGCACCAGGGACAGACACAACACGTCATTAGTCTCACTTTGTTACTGTAAGACCTTGATATCGTCGTTTCATATATTTTCTAGCTCACTGTTCTTCAGTAAGACTTATTTATGAGTTATAATTTTGTGTTGACTGATTTTTTTTAAAACCTATATTCAACACAGGAAAGTTAAAAAAAAAACATGGTTCTCCTAATTTATGCCAACAGTTATCCACATTAAACACCTTTGACGTAACTTCCAGTAGCTGGAATAAACATTTTCTTCCGCGGTCTCAGGGATGTAAAACCATCTTGAGGTTTTTTCAGTATGCTGTTACATCAGATGAGCTCTTCCTCTCAATGAGTTCCGGCCAAAACTAGTCATGTCCGCTCTCAGAGCTGTGTGGGAGGTCAAAATGCCTTCATGCTCAGCTGAGAACCAGCCTGATTGAAGTGTCTGACATTAATATCACAGGAAGATTAGAGCTGCAGGTACATGATTTCATGAAACCAAGTTTGGGGAGGGATATGATTCAGAATTCCGTAGTAGCCATGTTTTCTGGCAGCATTCATACTCCCACCTCTTATTATAGATATAAAAGAACACCCAGTGTATTTTTGTATTTACACAACAGAGATTAGCTTTGATTCAGTGCAAGTGTTTGCTCTGTGCTGTTGTCAGTTGTCTCTGCCCTTCTGTTTTTCTTGCCATCAGAATAAGGGACTCTGCTCTTGGACTGATGGATTGTGAAGTTGGTGAAGTGAACGTTGAAGTTAAAATTTTTCTCTCTGTGAATTATGTCCACATGAAGTCATCCGCCTCCGAGAAACCCAGTTTTGCTCACACTGCTGTATGCTGACTTCCTGTGTGTTCGACATTAGTTGAGGGGGCGCGGGGGCGTTTACTGGATGGATTTGAGACGATTACTCAGCGGAGATACAGTGAAGTATGATCCTGACAGACCTATCACCCTTAAAAATGTATTGGACGCATAGGAAGAATGGACGAGAGATATATAAAGAGGCTGACAAACTCCATAAATAAACATTTTCCATTCACCCAAACATCACTTAGTACATTTAATTTACCTTAAAAAATATTTACGTTACTTAGCAAACTACATGCTGATAAAAGCCACTAGAAGAGGCTGAAAGCTGAGGAAGAAAGAATTTTAGAGTTAAGAAGTTTATGTCAAATGCTGCAGTGTCACACCTGAAAACCCATTTGTATTTAACAGTAATAATAATAATAATTGTTATTTGTCTTCTTCTTCTTTACCTTCTTCTTCTTATTGTTATTATTACTATTTTCATAAGAATTTAATAAAAATGGATTAGGGATTGTAGTAGGTGGTGTAGTCCTGATCTTGTTCCTGTTAATTATTTGGCCTGCAAGATGAACAGAAAGAGAAACCTACCACCAGTCAGCACAGATTAACATCGCATGATAAGCCAATGCTGAGTCCTATAATTAAAGGTACTTTGACTCATAAGTCTCATGCCACTATGGTGATAGCTCATACCTTTAATGACAGACCTTTGCTTTTTGATAAGAGCATGTATGTTGATTAGTATACAGTACCCTTACAACAGTCATTACATTTTAAATGGCAATCATCTTTATGATTATTATTTTACCATCAGCAAACCTTATCTTACATTTTTTTAAAATGCACTGTTCTACTGTGGGTGACTTTGATCATGTCACCACCAGGGGGCAGAATTGATTCTAAATTAAACTGACGCCGTCTGATTGATTTGTAGCAAAAGCGGATATATTCACAGTTCTAGTGTAAGTATAGGTATGGTCATGGACTAATTATAATGTGTTAAATAGGAGGAGAGGGGATTTTCATCATATAATAATCTGCAGCTGAATATATTTCTGAGACAAGTAAAATTGATAAATAGCACATGGAGTTCCACAAGCATAAGGTTTGCCATAGTGCAATATAATCCCCACAGGCTTTAAAAAAAGACAAACTAGAATTGAACATGATTGACTCTGACTGTAAGCTAAGATACTTTTCACATTTGTATCTCTCAGCACTGCCTCTTCACTCATTTCGTCTCAGTGAATAATGCAGTTATTGCCTATCAAAATGACCAATTGCCAGTACCCAGTGGACAAAAGAAATGTAAGATTATTGGGACCAAATGTTAGATGTTGAAGTCAGCAAAGAGGAGATAGAGGCTGCGGCCGTGCGGTTTGAGCAGCTCTCAGACAGATAATGTGTGTAGTCATCACCACCCCCTCCACCCCCCCGCCCCCTGCCTCCCACATCAACACCATCCCTCCGGGCAATATGAGACGTCTGGGAGAGCATAGGGGTGAATCTGGAGAGATGGCACAGTCACTGGCCCATGTAATAGAACGATAGAGGAGTGTGCCGGCATGGACACGAACAAACACACGTGCACATACGTAAACACACACATGCACACACGCATTTGTAAGTTACATGTGAACATGCTGAGCGGTTTGATTTGGGAGTGTTTAGACAGCACAGTAACCAGCAGTCGTTCTTACAGTACTTTGTGTGTTTTGCCACACATGATTAATTTTTAGGGTTAATTCAGTTGTAATAAAATAAGTAAAAGTGCTTTACAAAAATGATACAAGCAATGCTTAAAACAGTGCAGACACACAAATGACTGCAACTAATGACTTCTTATTTTGGGTCACTTGATTTTTTTACTTTAATTACCAATTTAGTTTTGAAAAAATAGTGAAAAATGCACATCACAATTTCCAAGAGCCCAAAGTGACATCCTCAAATTGGTTGTTTTGTCAACTAGCAGTCCAAAACCCAAATATATTTAATTTATAACTATATAAAAGAGAGAAAGGGTGCAAATCCTCACATTTAAGAAGCTGGAAGCAGGAAATGTTTTTTGCTTGACAAATGACTTCAGCGATTAATCAATTATCCAAATTGCTGGCAGTTGAATCATCACCACTACACACACATTCGATAGTTAGTTAGCAAGTAACATTATCATTGCTGACTTGGGAAAAAGTGACACTATAGGAACTAGAGTTAAGTTAAATAAGTACATTATATCAAAGGTTAATGCTTAGATAAAGTACACTAAACTACATGTTACACGACTTTTTGTCTGAACAACTGTATAACATCATCTCTGTAACGTTTGTATTCCATTTCTCGTTTATAACATCTGTATATATCAGATAGCTGAAGTCCTGGTGAAAATTAAGCAAAATCTCTATTTCGGAGGGAGTGTATAGTGGTAGAACTGTATTTGCAAATGTACATATACTCTTGAAAGACTCAAACTAAATTTGTCAAAGTTTGTCATCTATACCTTCACAAAACAGTTGATAAAACAGTCACATGGTTTTATTTTAGTTTTTAAGTGAAAATGAAAATAAAATCTGTTTATTAATATTTATTTCACCTTCGCAGCATGAAAAGAATAGCACTTGTGATGCATGAAAAAAGCATGCCTGTATGGTACACATTAATACAATTTCTATGTACATACTAAAAATAATTTCTGTGGGTTCACCCCATCAGTACACCATGGTCTGAAATAATAACTTCTTTGAACACACAGACAGTTTTGCAGACAGACTGCTTAAAGCTGCACAAACATGTATTACCCGGGGCTTGTAAATGCAGGGAGAGAATATTTCCCTGCCCCCAGGATGGTAATTTCTCTGTGTTTACTACTGGCCCAGCAGCTTTAGCAGCTTCCTGTCATGTGATCCGACTGTCTCCGAGAGGTCTGGACCGAACACCTGTTGTCAGGAAGCAGGGAGGGGAGGCCGGGATCTCTCATTAGGGACTGGAGCATTACCATAGCAAACATGTAAACACAAGCATGAACGCAGGCAGATGGACAAACAGTACAAAGACATTGTCTACCTGTCTGTCTGTTGCCTTTAAGTGTCTCTGGCTTTCTGTCTGCCTCATAAACTGTTGTCAAAATAAGTGTTTTCTACTTTCTTCACCAGGATCTACTTTGTTAAAATTAAGAGTGGCCAAAGTTTCTGTTTTAAAATCATTTAAATCAGCTGGCCAACAGTGTAACATTCGAAAAATGACAAAAAATGAACAAATGCCACATTGTCTGGCAGTGCATGTGACAGCGACGCCGCGCACAGTTTGAGAAGGAAACAATCACATGAGAAATTCCACTTGCAGACGGTGGAGAATATGTCATAAATCATTGTTAACTTCTAATTTGATCCCTATTTATTCCACAACTGTCCACCTGATGATGAGGCTTCCTAAATACAACTCTATACCACTAGATGGCACTGTGCAGACAGCAATTTTCCCCTCTCAGAGCACACTGACCTTATTCCCTATCTATCTAATTACACATTAGACCTGTAATATGCCATTCCACATCCATGGGTCTCAGATGAATGGTTTCCCCCTCCCTTCCTCTTCTCATCTCTCTCCTCCTATCCTTCCCTTTTTTCCTCCCCCATCTTCACACTGTTCCGGCCAGCTTCCCTCAATTACTGTCACGGGCAGGCCACAACATCGAGGGAGGCTGTGCATGTGGACTGGAGGGTGGGGTGAGAGAGGAGGGAAGGAGGAGGAGATGTGTATATGGATGTGATGAGAGGAGGAGACGGTTGCTGACATACCAGCGCACGGTATATGTTTACAGGTGTGTGTGTGTGTTTGTATGTGTGTGGGCATGCGTGGCTGTTTCCGTGCCTGTGCATTTGTGTGTTTGTGTGATATGTCCATGGGGCAATTGCTTGCCACACACCATGGCTGTTGTAGCAACGGCACTGTGACAACAACAGTTTGACATTTGTGAAGGATAAATATATTCCACTTAGAATGAAGCTATTACCTTCTACTAGTTGTGGGGAAAATAAAAAAAGCAGAAAAATATAATGACACCTGCTGTAATGATTGTGGGCATTGGACTGTATGTTCAGCCATATTCCCTTTGCTGCATTCAATGTCAAAATCAGGTCACCACCATTTGTTTAAGGTGTTTTTACTCGTACTGTATACTGAGCAGTAAACAGATGGATACTTAAAGTTCAACATATGGTTCTAACACAACGCATTGTGCAAAGTTTTGAGCCTTACTTTTATGTTTTATTTGAGCAGAGCTCATTATGATGTTTTTTGTCTTTGTTTCTCTTTATTTCAGCATACAATTTGCATTTACATTTGTCTTCTCAAACTCAGTTTTCAAACTGACAAGTGTAAAAGTAGCTTGACATCACAATGTATTTATACATCTTGAAGTTTTGCAATCTTGTTACTGGCTATTTAGAAAGGCAAATCTTAAAGAGGCAGATCTCAATTAAACGTCAGCATCATGAGATATAAAACTAAGATGTTAGTTTTTAGACCGCCAATAAATATTAATTTTATACCAAATCTATCTTTTTAATCTTATAAATGATGCAAAAATGCCTGGAAATACTCAGCTGTTAGGGTTTTTTATTAAGGCATTTTTTTCCTTTTCTGGTAGTAAACAGTAGGCAGGAAGACAGGAAATGTGCGGAGAGAGGGGGGTGATGCAACAAAGGTCCCCTGTTGGATGCAAACTGGTGATTTTGCAGTTACATGACATGCATCCCGGACCCCTTTCCCACCATGATGCCCCTATCTATCTATTTTATACATATACACACATGCACAGTATATTTATTTGTTTATTTTATTCATGTATTTGTTGGCATAATGACAGTAGTGATGTGTATTTAGGGCAACTATGTGTCTCTAAATGTGTGTGCAGGGTCAGATCCAGTGGTTTCCAGAGTCAAACATGGGACCCCCTGATTACCAGCATTCACCCTTTTAAATCCATTTAGTTTTATTAGTCTCAAGAGTTTCAAGTTGCTAACAGCAATACTACTGTAACTAACAGTTTATTCTTTGATGTCAGGATCAAAATTGTCAACAAAGCTTCCATTTCTCTCATATTCACTGTTTTGTCACTGCAGTGGTAGTAGTAGTAGTAGTAGTAACATCAAGAGGCAGTATATGTTAAGATGAATGGACAACTAAATGGGGGGTGGGGCAGTGGCCCAAGATTCAAATAATTTTAGGCGTAAGAAAAAGAGGGTGTTTTTTCAATAAGTAAAAATATTTTACACTATAATTAATTCATATGATTTCTATTCTTGTCTGAATACAGACATTTGCCTACCCTTGCCCTATGGTGAGATCATTCCTGCGTGTGTATGTGTGTGTGTGTGTGTGTGTGTGTGTGTTTTTATAAATGTCTCTTGAAGGTCTACAGGTCAGGTCGCAATAATTCTCCTATTACTCAGATATCTTCATTATATACTCCGGCAGGCTTGCTTCATTAAGAAGCCTGTTCACGCCTCCTACCCCTGCAAAATACTTCATACATAAAATCCCTAATTTCCTGTCTGGGTGAGTGTAAGTAATTGAATCATTTGACACAGAAGAAAGATAAGTATGATTCAGTTGGGGGGTGTCGTCACGGACTCTGCGAGGCTGTGGCCACAGATTTTAGTGTGTACCTGTACGATGTGGGAGATTTTGGCTAATGTTTATGTTTGGATAGATGCACTATAGGGAATTCATCAGGCCTATGCACTCTCTGTCATTTGTATTCATATTGCTACATATCAGGTATAGTGGATTGTGTTGAAGTCAAGTCAATTTCATTTATATAGCCCAATATCACCAATCACAAATTTGACTAAAGGGGCTTTACAATCTGTACAGCATACTCTAATCTTTACCCTTAGATCCATAGTCTTCACTCCAAACACTTTTTAACTCTTTACTACATACATACTTAATATTGTAATTCCATTTCTCCATATTGTAATTCTACTGCTAATTTGAACTATTCTGTACCTGCGGCACCTATTTAGTCCTGGAAGAGGAATCCCTCCTCTGTTTCTCTTCCTGAGGATTCTCCCTCTTTTATTTTTAGCCACGCTGGCAGCATGGCTCTAGGATGACAGTGTCGGTCTGTTGGTCCACCACTTTGGTCCAGACTGAAATATCTCAACAACTACTAGGTATATTGCCATTAACTTGTACAGGTATTTGTGTTCTCCAGAGGATTAAGCCTACTGACTTTGGAGATCCCCTGACTTTTTCTTTAGCGCCACCATGAGGTTTACATTTGTGGTATTGAGTGAAATGTCTCACCAATGGATTCATGGTAATCCATCCAATAGTTATTCAGACATCCATGTCCTGCTAAGGATGAATTGTAATAACTTCAGTGATCTCCTGGCTTTCCGTCTACTGCCATCATCACGTCAAAATTTCAATTTGTCCAATACATTTGGTTTATGACCAAACATCTGCAAAACAAATGACATTCCCATCAGCCTCAGCTATATTTTGTGTGTATAATTAGCAAATGTTAGCATGCTAACATGTTAAACTAAGATGGTGACAATGGTAAACATTATACCTTCTAAACATCAGCATGTTAGCATTGTAAGTGTGAGAATGTTAGCATGCTGACATTAGCATTTAGCTCAAAGCACCACTGTGGCAAAGTACAGCCTCACAGAGCTTCTAGCATGGCTGTAGACTCAACCACAAATGCAGCCATAGTCCGAGCAACAACCATATCCACAGCCACAGCTTCAACCAGCTGCAGCTCGGTGGCTGTATACTGTCGGAGCAATAAATGCATAATGTAAAGTGTCACGTCATCTCTCCTTTCTGTGGTATCTGCAGAGCGTTTCCCTAAACTGCCAGTGTACTAAAATTGGACTGGACCAACACACAAAGTGTTCCATTCGATCAGGGGTAATGCAACAAATATTGCAAGGGAACACAAAATTGAATGCGAGGGAACGCAAAACTTATAGTGAGGGAACGCAAAAGTAGTTGTGCAATTAAAATCGGGCTGTAAGTCTAGTTTCCTGTTAAAGAGTATTTTGGGGAGTTTTTACTTATCCAGATGGAGGGTCTATTGACGTGTCGTACATGGCTCAGATTGTAAATTCCTCTGAGAAAATTTGTGATTTTAGGGACAAATTTACCTGAAAAATGAATTTACTTCACTAAAGTATACAAAGGGACAGAGTGGGGTCCAATTAGTAGTTTAATAAATCTTTGAACTTCTTGCTTCCCACCACAAAACAAAAACCTATGAGTGTTGTTGTTTACTCCCAAATAAGCTTTAAGAAATCTTTGGGTTATTGTACCTTTTGAAAGGTTTATTTGTCCTGGTAATGTAAGAGCTGGGCAGAGTGAGGAAGCACAGTGAGCTGCTAAGTAGCACCACAGTCTGTCGGCCACTGAGCTGCTCCATCAGAGCAGCTGGGGGTTAAGTGCCTTGCTGGAAGATGAAATGATGGCACTGTAGTTGCACACACTTTCTCATTCTCATCGCCCTGCCCAGATTTTGCCAACCAGTGCAGGTACTTAAACTGGGGACAAATTGGATATGAACCCATTTGTCCTTAAGCTTTCGCGCTACCAGCATATCATGGCTTCAGTTACCCTTATGCAAATACAGTATGACTGCAAACATCAGACCTCTTCATTAAGTCATAATCATGCACTGTGAGAAATGCGAAAAAGTTATTATCCTCCTGCAGTTCAGGTAGAGAAGCATATTTTGTGATGATTTTATCGTAACTGCGTAACCTTTTTGCCATCCTTACAGTTTTTTATGATACTGATACATTTTTTTTAGATTTAGCATCTTGTAATGGCAACTTTTTGCCAAATTAGCTCTAGTTTGGTCTTTCGAATTTACTGAAAATCATTCCCGTACTCTCAACACTAATGTCCTTTTTACTTCAGCACCTCTAAACCGCTGCTGCTGCAGAAAGGGGTTGGAAGGGGCTTTTTAGGGCTACAGGGGAGGGGGTGAAAGGGTGAAGAGTGGGGTGAATCTGTGGTGCATTGTGACACATTAATTGAATGGGCTTGGGTCCTGAATCCCTAATTAGGGACAATGGCTGTGACATGGGCAGCGCAGAAGCAGAGAGCTCTTCTGAGAGGTAAGTGGGGAGTTGAAGGACAGTCACGGGAAAGCACCTCACACTCCTCTCATACGGCATCCTCCAAAAGCCTTAAGAGACTATTGTGCGAGTGTACGAGCGCACACACACACACACACACACATACATACAAATGAAAGAGAGGTGGGGTGGAGTAGGGGGTAGAAGCGAGATGGCGCTCCAGCAGCATCTTCTCGTCTCTTCCTTCTTCCAGCTCATTGACTGATGTCATGGGGAGAGACTGAGAGGCGGGAGATGCACCAATGGGGGGGGAGTGGAGTGACGTGAGAGTGCAACCCACGTCAAAGGAAGAAAATAAACACCTTGCTAAGCCCATCAGGCTGTGGCGGTGTGTTTATGTGTGTATGTTTGCAGTTGTATATACACAACTGTGTTTATGCGAGTGTCACATTGTTGTCAAATAGGCGTCTTTGCGCCATATTGCAGCTTAACGAGTTCACTTGGAAATACGTCTTTGTGACGGACTATCAAAACAGTGTGCCAAGAGAGTGTTGAAAGACAGTTAAATGCTGGTTCAATTACTCTAATTGATTTAAAACACCAATTTCAAACCATTTTTTATTCCACTGGACATTTTCTGTCAGTTTGAGTCAGAAATATCAGTGTGTTAACATTTGTTCTAGAAATTCGATTGCAACCCAATTAAAGCCACAATGTGTGGAATTATTAAGAATTTTGGTTTTTGGTACCCCCCAGTGGTAATATCAAAGAAGACACCGTGGCAGAACGCAACCATCAGGTTTGTCTCCTTTCTCTACAAACAAAAATGTATGCCTTCAGATTAATTGGAAAATTCTCAGGTCTCAAGTATAAAATGGTATTGTGATTGAAATCTTAAGCTGAAACAGTTGATCAGCTTGGGTTCTTACTTGATGCCAGGAGTAAACAACAGATGTCTATGCCATAGGTTTTGATTTATAGGTAAGAATGAGATTTCACCTGTTGATAACATTACCGCAACAGTAAACGGATGTATTGTATCAGGACGTATTGTGCTTTAATTATATTCCCCTGTGTTTACATTCTCACATTTACTTTGTAATACAGAGCGCCGGCGGTCTACACATGTACTTATAGAGTATTGTTGTATTTACACAGTGAGTTTGCAGTGGAGATGGCTTTGGTAGATGTGTGTTACTGAAAAGGAGACAATTAATGAGCCTTTTTTAAACTTGTTGTCTTCACTATTAACATTCTCCACTGGCATTGGAAACTTGTTGGAGAAAACACAAGCAGCCCAAGCAGACCAATCACAGTTCTTGTGTACAATTCAGTTCTCCACATCTCTGTAGCCGGCGTAGCCCCAACATGTAGCAGTTAGTACATTTTTAAGTACCCTTACTCAAGCAGATTTTAGCTATCAGGTGTGTTTAAGATTAAATTACACTTAATAAAACCAGCTTATGCAACTTTTTTAAAAAGTGAGCTTACCAGACCTCTGTAGCCCGCTCCTCATCTCTGCTTGAGGCTAGCGGCTCAAGGCTACATTAGCCGCAACTAGCATAACACATCCAATTCTATGACACAGTGTTGGGGGTCATAATGCATTGTGGGTAATATAGGAGGCAGATTTTGACAAGGAAGAAAAATTCGCTGAATAAAAACGCTGATATGTGCTGATGTGCGTCGATTTTTTTAATTGTTTTTTTTTTTTTAACGAAACTGTTCAGCGTGAGTCTGACAATATCAAAGAAGTGCAATACTAAATCTTTTATTCCAAGAACACTTTTATAAATCTAAATTGGTCTCTCTGGATGTGTTGATACTGTGACTGCGCCACAAAGATGATGAAGTGAGCAAGGTGCCAAGTGTTGTGTGAAAAAATCGAGTGGCATTACTAGATGTTTGGCTTAGTGTGAAGGTAAAACAGCTTTCACGTTCCAACTAACACCACAAGTAAAAGAGGTTATATTAAGCTGAGCTTTTTCATTTTAATCAACATGAAAAACAATTAACACACATAACACTAACACAAACAAGTCGCTCCATTCTCCTTATGGTTTCTTTATACTACTAATAAGACGTACCAGATATCCTTCCAGACATTCATATGATTATAAAGAAATCACATGAACCCAGGCTCCTGTGAAAATCAAGTTACTTTGAGCAATGTGAACACCTTAACTGAACTAATACCTGGATCTGGGTATTCACAATAAACAGTTTTTTTTAGTGTGCTTGAGAAGAGAAGTGAGGTTGAGCGTAAAGTGTGGAGTGCTTAGACAACAACATCCGCTGCGTGCTGTAATGAATGTGAGACATGACAGGATTAACAAACCACTGGGGAAAATCAAACATTGGCCAGAACCAATTCATGATTCCCAGCAGCTAGTTTATGTGTGTTTAGCCTGATCAATCAATACTGTCTCCAATACTGTCTGCTATCCTCCAGGTGTGGTGTAACAAGAGGACGTAGAACAGCAGCAGCGGTGAGGATCTAGGTGTGTGTGTGTATGTTTGTGTCCTACAGAGAGACACAGCTGGATCTTCCAGGCCAAGGGGTGTCAGCCAACCAGCCAGCCAGCCAGCTCAACCTCCCTCCATCACTGTCCTCCCTCCCCCTCCCCTCCCTCCTACGAGCCTCATTATGAGAGGTAGAAAGCTCACGGATACCCTCTCCTCCCCCAACTCCCACTGCACCATGGCCGTGGAGAGAGAGAGAGAGAGAGAGAGAGAGAGAGAGAGAGGTGGAAAAAAAACGAGTCAGGTGCTAAATGTGAACGTGGATTAGTTTCTATGCCAACGGCGAGAGGACGCACTCACGCAGCCAGCCAGCCAGGGTCCCTGCAAGACACTTGTTTTTGTCCCTCTTGTTTTCTCTCCTCGCCTGCCCTGTCCTCCCCTCCCCTCCCCTCTCCTCCGTGCTCTCTCTATCAGTAGGGGAGATAAGGCTGGGCCCTGTGCCTGGTATTAAACCTTATCTCTCCAGCTGGGGCTAAGGCCTGCTGGATTTGGCTACACAGGCGCTCCAGTTCAACTCAAACATGCCTTGTTTTAATGGCCACCCATTATCGTCACTTGCCACCAGGAGGCTTGACGTGGGTTTAATGTGGTCTGTTGAGTTTTCAGTTTCCATCCTGCGCATGCTGTGGCTGGTTACCAAGTCTTAAAATGTATAAAACCTCTCTCTGAACTTTTATATGCAAGCAGATAAATATTTTAATTGATTTACATGACTTTTCCCCCATTCTGTTCACACTGCCTTTCCGTTCAAGCTCCAACCAACAATTCCTTTGTGTGATATTTCCTCCTGATGCTGCTGTCCCTCTCTCTGTAAGGGTTGAGAGAGAAGGAGAGAAGCTGGGTGGGTGGGAGGGCGGTTATATGGGGAGCGATAGACAGGAAAGAGGAGAGAGACAGGGGCAAAGAAAACCAGGGGAGAAAGCAGGAGAAGGAGACAGAGGAGAGGAGATGGGAGGGGAGGGGAGGAAGGTGCACACACATCCACTCAGGCAGGCAGGCAGGCAGAGAAGCAAGCAGGAAGGGGTTAAGGTGAAAACAATAACAAGGGGAGCGGGGAGCGTGCGTCTGTGTGCGGCTCCCTGGAAGTGTCAGGCTCTCTGTTCATTGACAGTGTCGTGCACCCGCCGCCCCGAGAGCGCCGGCAGCCTCACAAAGACAGACAGCTCGAATTAATCCCACGGGGGGAGTGCGTGACAGTTTGGCAGAGCGGAGAATTGAAAGGGAGGAGGATGCCGAGAATGGGGAAGGCGCGAGCATTTGTCAAATCATAATTAAATGATGAATCACTATTCCGTTATTAACGATATGCCCACCCGAACCTTCCTTGTTACAAAAAAAAAGAAAAAAAAAAGATGGAAATGGAGAAATGAACGACCACCGGCATTGTGGCCACTGAAAAATAGAGGATTTATTGCCCACTCCTCTTAGTTTACAGGGTTGTGGTTGCACACAAAGTACTAGTTTGTTGTTAATGGTTTACAGTCTTTTCTATACACAAAATCAAGACAGTTTGAAAACATATTAGAAATATCTTGAAAATGTCTTTGAAATCATGCAATAACAAATACAGTGACTTATGTTACATTTTTAAATACTGAAGGAAATAATTTGATCTACATCTTTACACAACTTTATGCCATTATTTTGTCAAACCAAAGTATTTTGCCTTGTGACAACAAGATTGATGTCTAAAATCACTTGTTTGAGTAGAATTGTGCCTTCTCACCCACACAGTGTGGACTTACTTTGCCAATTAGATAGTATTTTCAGTGTCTACTTCTTATTATTGTGTTGTCAAACTAGGCGGGCATTCACACTGAAAATAACACTGGGTTAAAAAGGGTTAGGGTTAGGTAAGTATTACTACAGGAGAGACGATAAAATACAATCCAGGAAGTTCAGTTTGACTTATTCATCAATGAGGTGCAAACCTGTTTAAAATACTATGAGGAATGATATTACAACTCTGGAAAGTTATTACAACGACAATAAATAGGTTAATAGTCGTATAATGACATTCAATTAACAAAGTAACCAACCTGGAATGTGATTGGCCGTCATTTTGCGAGCTGGATCCTGCGTTTTTTGGCTGAAGCCCTCTGAGTTGGGAACCCTGCTGTGCAGTGGCCTCATTGAAATGAATGAGGAGGCATTTCTTGAACTTGGCTTTTAAATGTAACATCTTGTTAATCAATGTGATGATTAACCTATGAAACAGCTTTCTTTGAAAAAAGCACTTCATGACTCCTGTAACTATCAGCGTTCACACAGAACTGTCACTTTTTATTCAAAATTCAAACTACCATTCAAACATGTGAAGAAAATGGTCTAACCAAGATTCACAGTGCATAACTGTCACTCTGATCAGTTGCATGTCCACTGTTGTTCTCTTTGTCACTGCAAAATGTAGAAAACTAGCGAGGCGTGCAAAATGGATAATCATGGCACCAAACCATCTGAGAAGTAATGTGTGGGAGCATTTTGGATTCAACACTACAAATGAAAACATTTTAGATAAAGGTAAGACTGGGAACTTTTAAAAATGCAACTGTCTTACAGTGACAACAACAAATCTGAGTTACCTGTTAGCTTGTCTCTTTAGTGAGGCAGCGGAGGCACAGTGAATGAATGGAACGACATCAATTGTACTATAATGTTAATTAAGTGTTTGTTCAAGCTTGATTTTTTACTAGTTCATAGTTGGGGACAGTCTGCTATTACTGAAAACATAATGCTATCTGCTGGTATTTAAAGACACACCAATCAGTCAGTGTGGAGGGGGGACATCGCACAGCTGCGTGATCTCAGCAAGACACCTTTGTGTCCTTAGGAAGCGACAGTGAAGATGAGAGATCCCACAGTGTAGCTGAGTGTACTGCTTTCATATCCAAACATGATCGCCTTGTGTCAAAGTTTGATAATGCTTTTCTAAATAATGTGACTAAATGACTGAGAATGTCTATATATTAAACAAACAAACATTAATTTACAATTACAGATCGATTGCTGTGGGCAAAGAGCAGATACACTTTAACAAAGTCTTTAGTATAGCTGTAAAGATCAACCATTATAATGAGGCACATACAGACACAACAACGTTTTCTGTCTTTTTTTCCTTTCTTCTTTTATTCTATTATGTTTGACTCCATACATTTTGTTTCTGAACACTTTTCAAGCTTTTTAAGAATATATAAACAAAGTTCACTGATATTGTTTGCACTGATAAACTTCCTTGGATGAGGATGAGTCCAGTTGTCTGTAAATTGAACTATTTTATTCATTTGTTTATTTATTTGGATGTTCTGAGGGTCAGGGTTCATTGCGCAAAATCTCTATGCTAATATGAATATGAATATAAATTCTCCTTTTGCTAAGGGTTCAATGGAGATGAATGAGAGGCAGAGCAATGACAAGTCACATGTCACAAATGTGAGATTGTCACTTTTATTTGAGAAGTATTCATTAATGGTGTTCTTGTCAGCTGGACGCGGACATGACGGACAAGATCATAGCGTTATATAGAGAGTGTACAGTTCTTGTATAACAAGTGGTGATCTGCTAAGAGAAATAACTGGATTTTTTACATTTACATCGCCACTAGCATTCTTGAGTTAGCAGAACGCTGCTTAAAACTACTAGTAGTGATACCAGCCACAGCTAGTTGCTAGTTCTACTTCTAGCATTAGTGTTGTTTAGATGCTACAACCTAGGTTAATTTCCATAGATGTACTCCCTTACATCACTGTCTAATATGCTGGATTCTACAAAAAAATTATAGCCAATTAAATCAAGATACAATAGCCGTTACTGTTCAGCCACAAACTAATTCCACAGTAGACAGTAAAAACCAGGTAAAACAGCCTGTGTCAGTGAGCAATCCACATTTGAACCACACGCCACTTTTTATTCTATTATTTTCTGCCGTAAATCTCAGTTAGGCTCATCAGTGGTTACACCTTGAATTTCACTGGCCCTCACATCAATGGTGACAAACCCAAATGAGAAGCTGGGAATAATGTAATCTGTAATAGCTTTTACTATTTTACAATTTTCACAGCTTTGTAGTGCCATCTGAAAAAGTACTATATAGAAACCCTACAGCCAAAACCCCTGAAGCTAGAAGAGAAACAGCCACAGTTATTTTCTATTAGTGTGACTCTCTTACACCCAGAACCACCGCTGACTTGTTTCCTAAGGTCACTAATGGAGAGCTGTATAGCATGCCTGGAACTCTGTTTTTTTTGTTGCTTGCATATACAGACATATACATGCATGCATAGGTGGACATACACACACATAAAAGTTTAAATCTTCTTTCATCCTGACGCACAATCACACATTTTCTTTTTTTTAATTCATTGTTAAAGTGGGATGGACACTAACACTAATAACACTAAATTGTCAGGATGAACATACCAGAAATAGCCAAAGGCTATTTGGCAAATCAAATGTTTTCGATCAACTTGAAATATGGAACAGCATTAATTAGTTCTGTCCAGATCATGAGAGTGCCCTGCACATGTCTGATCACTCACTGAGCATGTTTGCAGCAGTTGTATACACCGGATACCACAAGCCTCTACATAAATGATTTCCAATATATCTCCACATGGCAGTCGATACCAGAAGAGGAGGGTGAACCGTGCTGCTACGTGCTGCAAAACCTGCAGATTAGCATGTTACATGATTAGCATATTTTACCCTGATACTTGATGTTTCTTATAATTTAATTTAATTTTTGGTTGATTATTTCCTGCATATTTGTTGTGTCTCTCGGTGTGTGATGCACGCTGGATTGTGTGGCTTATAGTATGCTTTTAATACCAGAAAATGTTTGGAATAGCTGATTCTATTGTTGCATTTGCTTCTTTGGAGGTAGTAGTTTCGAGCCTGTGCGCTGGTGATAGATGACCACCATGCCCTGCCATGCTTCTCCCTGCTCTCTGCTTTATGACAGAAATGGACCTCCAGATAAGATAAACTTTGCGGTGAAAAACACAACAAAGGGCCTGCTGCATATTCCCCTCCAAACATGGGCATAAGTACAGGATTCCTGCTGGTTAGAGGCTGAGCTTTCACAAAATGAGTTCAGTGTGTGTCTGTGTGTGTACATGAGGACTTACAGTATGTGCCTGTGAGTGTTTTTTTTTGTTTTTGAGCTCTGCTTAGTGGAAATATAGTTTGTGAACCTTCTTTTGACAAGAACATGCATATATGCTTCTCCTCTGAATATAGTGTACACAGATTGTATGATTCAAAAGCTGTGCAATATGACCCTCACGTAAAAGCACATATAAAAGACACCAATCTCTACACAAGGATGACCACAAGCACCCTGAAGAATGGTTTGCTACTATGTCCCAGAGAAGCCTCTTCACAAGTTATTAATGCTCCAACATAAGAGCATATGAGGAGCATAGTAGAAAACTATTTCCCCCCCCATGCCATATAAACTGCCTATTTCCTGCAGTGTGAAGAACGGGAGTAGAAATCCTGGAAGCTTAAAGAGGAAGTTGGAGCAATTAAAGAGCCATTAGCAGCACCTATCTGAAAAAGCCATTAATCAAGAAGCAGCAGTGCCGCTCACAATGGCAAGCACAATGTACACCAAGGAGAATGAACGACGGATGATTAAATGAAAGATATCTCTATTTGTAAAGTGTCTCTCTGGGCTAGATACATGTGAAGCACTATAAAGACATGTTCTATTTACACAGAGAAAGACATCTAAAGAGGAGTAGCTACTAGTACTTTCTCAGATTTGGACAAATGGACTCAAACCTCCTTTCCCAGAGCATTTATTGGGATATAGGGACTGTGATGACAAAAAGCTGAGGATAAAAATGGAAGGTTTTCTTACTGGAGAAGGTCTTCTGAAATCAGAGTTGAATGGTTTTAGTAGTTAGAACTTCTGAATGACTTTCTGACTTGGTGCTCAGTCCCACTCTGGCCCATTTGTTTTGACTTTAAAAACTGGTCACAAATATATATTTTAATTAAAAAAAGGCTAAATAATTTCCTAAAACAACTGGGCACTGTAGTTTTATGCAAATGTTAGTCAAACAGAAGCAAATTGTGCATTTGTTGGGCACTATTTTCACCTGTGGATTAATACACATTTGGTGCTCTAGTGAGTATTTATGGCAGCAGGCTGGTGTATGTGGGAATGACTTAAAATAAACTACAGTGTCCATGTTAATTGTAAAGAAGGAACACATCACCCAATGCAAAGGTGTAGCTCATTTATGTGATTTCTATGTTTTTTTTTAATGGACAACAGTGGAGGTCTATTAGCATAGAGGAATAAGTGAACAAGCTAAGACTTAAGCTACAGAGACAATACTTATAGAAAGAAAATAGAAAAATATAGACTATCACCATACTTATACTTTAACTTTGCCACAACTACTGAAGTGTGAAATGCATGTACATTTTAAAGGGAGAGGGATATAGAATATGAATTCGGATATTATTGATTGCATTACTCAGCCATATTGTATAAATACTGTCAAAAATATGGCAGCTGCACATTAATTAGAAGTATTGATAAAACATCAGGGACTCTGCTGGTTCAGCAGGCCACACATTATTAGGGAAAGGTTAAGTGCCCGGCCGACATTTAATTTCCTTCCTCTCTCTCTCTCTCTCTCTCTCTCTCTCTCTCTCTATGTCACTCTTCCCTTGTCTTTCTTTTTCCTCTCTTCCACCTCTTTGGTCCTCCCATTCTACATTTTTCCTTCCTCTTTCTTGTCCTCCTTCTTTTTTACATAAACACTTGAATCATAATTCCTTATATGAGATTTTATAGAGGGCTAAGCTGAGCTGCAAAGAAAAGTTGGTTTCCCATTGGTTCCCCACAGTCATTTCATGCACACACACACACACACACACACACACACACACACACACACCAGCCCTCACTGTCATTTAGCAGCATCCTCTTCAGCAACACGCTTGCAAGATGGATGCCCTCTCACACGCATTTATCCGCCAGCACCGCGGTGCTTTATTATCTAATTTTGACAGCCCGGTCCCGCCCATCGTGCCGCTGTACTGCTGCCGACGTTTCCCCCAGGGACAGTCTGGGCGAGGCCTCTGCTGAACCCAATCGCAAAGTGCTAAACGTGCGGTGCAGCTCGAATGCTAATTTACTGTAACCAACATGCTGAAAGACCTCCTGTCATTGCAGCTACCCCTTCAGCCCCATCTTAGCTGTCCCCATTACTGATCCCACCCAATATACACACAAAACACACACACACACACACACACACACACACACACACACACATATAAACAAACAGACCAGGCTCATTCAGCTGGACTGATTTTTATTTTTCTCTAGTCCATAAAAATCTGCATCTTCAATGCTGTCCAAGAGTCCAAGGTTTACTGGGGCTGATAAAAATGATGATTTTGAGGGAGGGTGTCTGCGCCTCAGGGGGAGATGACAAGACAAGATTGAAATGTGTGTGGAGCTCTTCCAGTCGGCTGTGATGAGGGATGGCTGTCCGCTCTGTCTGAGGTCTGAGTGGATGAAACATTAAGCCACCTTAGGATAACTGATGTTGGGTTGATGAATGGTCGTAGTTAGCATCATCGCCATTCATCACGGCACGGAGAATGATTGTGATTCATCACATTCACTGGTTTGCATTAGGATTAGCTTATGCTTGTTTTTCACGGCATCCGAATTGCGAGGCTTGTCATCAAGGTGTGACGGCCGGCCTCATCATCCTGTCATACTTTGCCTTGACAGGTAATGACAAGTGGCAAAAATGTATTTAGGTTTTGCTTGGTGCTTTCAGACAACTACAGTCTGCAAGAGCTAATTTTAAGGTATATTATTAAGTATGCATCACACGTTAAATCTGAGGCAAAAGTTGCAAAAATGTCTGTGATCTTCTTTCTCCACTAATCAGCAGAAAAGAGTATACTGAGATGGTGTTGCACATATGTGATCCAAGCATTTTTCTTTTATGGTCTTATACTGTACCAAAGTAAGACAGAAAACTCTGAAATGGACTGTCAGCCCAAAGCCTACCATCCAGCCCATGATGGAGTGGGAAATCAGGTATTTTCCTTAGAGCAGTCAGTGCTCGCTGAATACCTTCTCCAGTGTTTCAAATGGCACAGGGGAGGAGTTTTCCTCAAGGCATTTATGACCCATGGTACTGTATAATACGTCTCTTTGCCTGGAATTGTATCCAGTGTTTTTTATAACACTGCAAAATCTGCATTTTTTCCCCCATCTTGCCCTCACCTGTTATTTCCATCGTTTTTTTTTTAATTGTGGAAACTCTGTGGTAATGTAGTGAGGCAGTGTATGAGATCAACTCTGCCTTTGTTTTGTATTTCTTCCTGAAATGAGCAAATGTCATCAGCCAGAAAGACATATTTTTTCTCTGCCTACTCACTTCCCCACAACAATCCAACAACAATGATACACTCTGTGATTTGAAGATGAATAAGATGCTTAAAGAACATTATTCTCACAAATCGCTATGTTTTTCACCAAAACAATGGGTGGGTTTGGCAAAAAATGATATTTTGGTTTAGACAATTGTCAAAGCAAACTTGGGGGCGTTAGTTCTCGTGGAGTTGAGACTCTTTGTGGCACTTTTCGCCCCCTCCTAAAATCGGATAATCCTCATTTTATGTCCACGGTTTGCCACTGTCGTGCGGTGCTTCAGCCATTGAATTGGTAATTTCATTCCAATCCCCCCCAAGGCTCGCCCTGCAGTCCTAACCGCCCCCTCCTCCCCTTCCCAATCCTTACATGCAGGCCCTGCATTTGGTCAAATTGCCTAAACCCTGAGCGATTGTAATTTCTGAAGAGGCTGCCGAGTGGTGCTTTGAAGGAGGAGAGGAAGGAGGAGGGCAGAGCAAAAAAAAAAGGGGGGGAGGCAGTGATGGCAATGGCATTGGGCATGCAGGAGCTAGAAGCTAGATGAGAGAAGGGAGGGGTGTGGAGGATGGATGGATGGGGAGGCGGTGTTAAGTGCTCTCGCGGAGGAGTCGAGCCCTCCCTCTCGCTGGTCGCAGCCTCGCTCTCGGCGGTCTGATCCCCTTTGAAGCAATTACCCTTTCACCTGGACAAGCTCATCACAGAATCACTCCGGTCACCGCCACCACCACCACCTCCAATCCAACAACGCAGGACTCCAACCAAGACTGCAAAATGCTGGAGGGAAGAGGAGATAGCAGATAAAGTTATGCACAAACAGGGGGTGCACACAAAAACTATAATAATGCCACACCACCATAAACTTCGAAAATGACCATGGAGTTGAACCATCACCTCTCCAACACAGTGTCAACAAAACAATAAACATCAAAGGAATACTATTATTAGAACTTGGGTTGTATTTATTGGTTATGATGTACTCACCACAGCAATTGCTTTATGATTATGGAACGCAGCACCAATGGGTGGCTAAAAACAGGTCCACACAGGGAAACAAGCACAAGCAGTCAGACAATCATCGAGGTTGAAAACAAACCACCAGGTTAGTCAGATTTGTTTGGAAGGGAAAACGAAGGCCCAAACTGTCCGTCTTAAACATCCACCACAGCTTACAGACCAACTCCCTAGTTGAACTTGGACCAACCGTACTTGGCATAGTTGTGCGCACTCATGCTTTTCCTTTGCAATGAGGGATTACTGCACACTAAAAATCAGTGGGTCAAAAATGTACCCAGTTTGGCTCAATATAGCACTGACGCAATACTTGGTTAACTTTACCCAGTGTCAATGGGTTGTTTTGACCCAGTGTTGTTGTTTTTTTTACTGTTATTTACCCAAACTAAAATATGGTTATTTTAACCTATTGTTGATGGTCTTAAAACTGTCACAAATTCATTGTTAGTTGCACAAAACAATGTGCATATGACATCCAAAATGGCAAAGGATACACATATTATTACTAATCAATAACAAATAGTGACAGGTAAGTTTAAAGAGAACTAGAGTGGATTATAACAGTTCACCACCATACCATTTAGCCAACACTCGGTCAAAACAACCAACTGTCTTGGGTGGTTTTCTATCCATGGGTAAAGTTAATCCAGTATTGCGTAAGTGCGACATTGGTAGCGACATTACAAAACACTTTGAATTTGACCTCTGAATAAAGTTAATAAAGCCAGTCTGGTAAAACCTTGGGCTCATTTCGACCTGTATGTTTTTCTGTCCGCACATGTTGCCCTGTTGGACTTATCATAGACAGAACTGATGGTCAGAGTAGTTAAAGTGAAACCAGACTTGTAATAAACCCTAGTTTCCCTTTAAAAGCTTCACAAAGGTAATATACATAGCAGGTCTATTGTATTGGCCCTTGACTAACCCCACTGCATGCATTTCAGCAGACACAGTAATAAAAAGGCACCACTGGAAGCCCTTGTTGTTGACAAGAAGCACAAGATTGTTCTGAACACAGTGTTGAATATTGGCTGAATCAATTAACAGCGGATTCTTTCTCACAAATAGACAAAAGGTTGAATTATAAGAATAAAAAAGAATATTTCCAGCTGTGGAGGTTTGAATTTAAGCATGTGTTTTTCTTGCTGTTATGTTTTCATCCAGTGAGGAGTAACAACTTTAAAAAGCAGAGCAGCCCCAGTTTGCACTGTTCCAACATTATGAAGATACACAAAAGCTTTCCACTTGGAATGTGTGAGTATATACAGTATCAATATATATATATGTGTGTGTGTGTGTGTGTGTGCGTGTGCATGTTTGTGTGTCTGGCTGCGTGCATAAGTGTGTGCCCGTCTGTCTACAATTTGGGCTCACACATCGTCCTGTCAGGGGTCTGTGCAGCTAATCTTTATGCACTCTGTGACCTCCTCACTGCAAACCCTGCTAAATATATTATTCCCCTGGGCCTTTCATTGCTGCTTGGTGTCAGAAATCAATATGTATGAGGCGCGTAGATGGGAATTTCTAATAGATCTCTGCGGCCCTGCGCTGCTCTTCAATATCTGCCTTGGACTATTAGTGCCGGCTCAGTGGCGGTGAAATAACCGAGATAATCTTTTAAGGTACCTTTCTTAAGGTGGAACGGCAACTCCCGCTCTGCATCCTCCTCCGTACACCTGAATGCTAAAGATGGATTTATTGTTTAGGGATGTTTATCGAAAGTGGTATGCATGCTCTCTGTGATTTGAACTGCCTTATTTAAAGGGTTTTTACAGCTGCAGTTATATTTGGTGTGAATGCTGTTGTAAAATATCAATGAAAGCTGAAAATCCAGTGATCATTTTTGCCATTAAATCATGTAGAAACTAAAAATATAATATCTAAACAACATAACAAATACAAATGATTCCCTCACAAGTGGCCACACACCCTTCTCACATAAATATATATATATATAGCATATAGATCTTTTTATTTTATTTTTTTTTACATCTGAATGCTGATGTGGAGAGTCTTATTTTTGTTAGTACATGTGTGCTTGTGCACGTGTGTGCGGGCGTGTAGGCGCAAGTGTGTCTGGAGAGATGTGCCACAGTGCTAATTGCCCATATTCCTAATGCGGGGATGATTTGCTGCAGCACTTAGCTGCAGCAGCACAGGAACCTGACTCTAGTTTCTGTCTCTCTCCCTTCCACCACCTACAACCCTCCACAACCACCTCCCCGCCTCTCTCCCCACTACGGTGAGGAGGAGAAGAAGAGACATCCGGCATCAGCAGGCAGTTAGGGGATTGGCGGGAGAGGTGGAGGGAAGGGAAGAGGGGGGGAGGAAGAGGAGGCGAAGTGGGGGCGGAGGGGTGGTGGTGGTTTGCTCAGACAGCGTGTGGTCTCGAGGGAGGGAGAGAGGCTGAAATTATTCTACGGTCACAGGCTTTTTCCCCCCTCTCCATCTCCCGGCGAGGACCTCGGTATATAATCCTTGGCGCTTGCCTGGCTCGTATATCTGCCGTCCCTGAGACAAAGGTTATATCTCTCTCCTTCAGGACCACTGGCCGCTGACCGAAGACCACAAACCTGCTCTATTATCACCACATCATCAGCCGCTGTAGAGAAAAATTAATCACCCCAATGACCTTAAGTTTTCAAAGATTTATCATGTATATGTATTCAATCTGGAGACAAATGATAACATAGCGATAGGTCGTGTTAAAACAAGCCTACCTGGAGTGTCTTGATGCGCTCATTAACGTTACTTGTGCTTTGCCGTGTTCCTACGGCATCTCAGTGTTTGCTTCCTTTGCTGACCTGTTGGCCCGGAAATGCGTGTAATTCCACTCATTCACAAACAGTTCTCATCTCTTTCCTCCTCGCTCGTGAAGCATCGTAAACCCACGGCCCTGACTCTGAGCACTCTTAAGATGAGAATAATTACTAGTCTCTTATTCCCTCTCTGCCATTTCAGTCTCTCCTCGGCTCAGGCATTACCTAATCTTGGTGAAGCCACTTGATGCCAATTCGTGAGGGTGGAATTATTAAGAGATATTTAGATGTAATGCAACTTTGTCGGCCGTGTCATTTGGAGCGTGATGGTGGTTTGGGATTCATTAAACTTGATTGGTGAGTCGAGTGTTGAAACCTCAATGCCCTGTGGATGGAGGTGTGAAAGTATACAGCTCAGCTAATGGCTCAAATCAGGAGATTCAGGACATTTCAAATAAAGGAATGAGGGACCAAACAGATGGAGAGAGGGGTGCAGAGCAGGTTGAAACACAAATTGAGAGAATGAGGGACAAAAGAAAAGGAACAATACTGTGAAGACCATCAGAAAGAGGCTGAAATGACAAAGAAAGAAATGAAGGAAATACAAACATAAATCTCCTCCTGCTTAGTGTGGGGAGCCCCTGATGGATCATGTCTGAGTTTGGGCATCCAGATACACTACATGGCAATGATACCTCCCTTCCACACACACACACACACACACACACACACACTAAAACACACCAGGCCCCCCTCCCTCATGCTGCTCATCTCGATAATTACCTCCCCCAGGTACTGGTACACAGGGATACAACACGCACGTGCTGCCACCGGGGGCACTGCGCCAGGGAGAGCAGACGGCAGCCATTCAGGGGGCAGTGAGGAGAAAAAGAGGTGGAGGCGTGATCATGATGTGTGTGTCTGTCTGTGTGTGTGTGTGTGGGCAGTGGGGGGTTGGTGGGTTTGTGGTGGTATAGGAAAACATCAGGGGGAATTGGCTTCTGAAAGACAGGCATCATGGCAGGCGTACCGTCTCCTAATTACGCAAGGTCTCCCACCGCCATTAGGAGCTGTCAGTAACATGAGGGGACGCAACCCGCGGCTAAACAACAGGAGTCCACCGCAATCCACCACAGACACTTTGTGTGTGTGTGTGCTCATGTCTGTGTGTGTGTACTGTGTACAAGCCTTTGCATGTGGGTTTGGCTTTGACCCGTACCGGCTTTTTTTTTGTTTAATTCAGTGTTTTGAATTAAACAAAAGGTAAACATATTTGCATATTAAACCTTTCATAAATGTAGTCATGAAGACGTGCGTCTGAGCTGAGGTTTATGCCTTTAGGTTTATAATCTTGTTCATCTAGTTTGTGCTTGAAAACTCAGTTTTGCAGGTTTGTATATTCAGGTCTGTGCTTGGAAGATTATTTTTTCATTATCACCAAAAGAGATTCATGTCTAATCCTGTGAAAGCTTGGTTTAATACCAGTTGGGTTTTTATTTATTTATTTATTTATTTATTTTTTGGTATGTTGTATTGTCTTTGTGTATTTTTGCAAACCCAACCACATAAAATTCCTTTTTGTATAATAAATGTAATAGCAGTCAAATAAGATGAAAATAATATATTGGTCACCACCAGTATGAAGTTCCTTAAAATTCCATTCCTCCCTGGAAAAAGAAGAGAATAATCTGTTTGCACTATATCATGAAACACAGACATAATCATCGCTAATGCCAATCTGGTGGGAAAACCAACACATTAGATTACACACTTGCTCAACATGCTTAAACCACACATATATACACCGTCACCAGCAAAGATCCAACTTAGCATTCAGAGTCTGATGTCATCCAGGTTTGTAATATTATGTTTTACATCATTTATTTAAATCCTTAGACTGTGATATTCTGGCCATAAGAGTAATGAAATTGTATTTTTCTGAAAAAAAAAAAAAAAAAGATACTTTGTGTGGGTGATGTGATAAGTTAGTTGTATAGCAGTTTGCACCATTACTACAAAATGCATCATTACTATCACACAAACAAGCCACTCTTGTCTGGTGCTGAGGTCAGTGTCCTTGTCTGTCTGCATATGGCCCCCATGTGCCTGGCCTGTAGTTGACTGGGTGAGGGCTGTGGGGCTTTGTCCCCTCTGATGTTCTGTCACAGCTGGGATGGGGTGAAGTTTACCAACCTGGCAACACGCCAAGAGAGTTTCTAGGTCTGCTCCTACTGTACTGAGCTGTGCCTCTGCACCTGTGCATCTGTTCACTGAGTCCACAAACAAAACCATGTAAAGGGAGCGGGCACACATGGCAGCGACAAAGCACAGCGCTGTATGTCAAAATAAGAAAAGGCAACCTCAAATGTTGAAACAAGAAAGAATACTTTTGCCAGACTTTTAATGCATCTTGGGATATACTACCACCACAAGCTGCTGTCCAACGAGCAACTAACTTTAAAGCAAATAACAAATTTAACAAAGTAACAATATGCAGATTAGTCCTGTTTAATTGTTGACCATTAAAAGTAAATCATGCTGCTTTAATGGATGCCCTGCAGTCAGCTAATATACAGACCAAAAGGTAAACAGACAGTTTACATTAGTAATGGTATTGCCAGCTAGGCTTTGCCAAGACACCGGTCTGATTGGTAAAAGTAATGTTTGTGGCTTTCAACACGCCGCTGACAATACTGATATCAAGTAATGCAACAACATATTGACAGCTTTCACTGAAGCAAAAAATGAACTAAAACTGCTTGAACTGATATCACTTATCACAGTTAAAGGGATTGTTGTAAAAGACATTTTCTTGAAACCATTACTTTTATGGAAGGTTTATATTTGAGGAGTTTTGTAGCACTTAAACGGTCCTCCATTGGATAGCCTTGAAACACTTTCTGACTAAATGTGTAATTTCAGTCAATAAGCCACTAAGTACGGTGGCCCTGAAGGTCAAAACACAACAACATTTTACAAAACACAACATTTCAGATTACGGAAAGGGAGGGACATCTCTTCTTGTTTGTGATTGGATCGAACCCAAGTCAATTCAGAGTTTATTCAATGCGGTGCTAGATTGGATCAACCGGAGAAACCGCTTTAGAACGTTGCAGGGGAAAGTTGCAGTGGTGTGATCTGGCCCGTCTCAGCTCGACTCAAGCTTGTTAAATCTAAACAAAACTGTCATCACAAACAAAGCATTACCTCTTTGAGCTGATTGGCTGTTGAAACAGGTCACGTGCCTTATGTTCTAAAACTAGCCACTGGCGATTTGACAAGCTGAGTCGCAGGCGGCGCCATCAGCTGGCTTGAGTTGAGCTGAGACGGGCCAGATCACACCACTGCAACTTTTCCCTTCAATGTTCTAAAACGGTTTTTGTGTCTTTGCGAATCTTTGGTCTGAACTGGCCTTAAACATGCCCAGAGTGTCATCAGTTGCCTGACAGCGAAACAACCAATCACAGCAGTGTTGAGTTTAGAGCGTCCCTCCGGTTGATCCAATCCAGCACCGCCCCCCTTAACACATCCATTGAATAAACTCTGAATTGACTTGGGTTCGGTCCAATCACAAAAAAGAAGTGTTGTCCCTCCCTTTCCGTAATCTGAAATGTTGCTGTATTTTGTGAAATGTTGCTGTGTTTTGACCTTCAGGGCCACCGTAACTAAGGCCCATTCACAGTGACACACCTTGCTTCTCTGGGTCCATTTTTTGCTTTGGTGGTATATATTTTAACCAGGGATGGCAGTGTCAGTCAGTCTGTCCACCACTTTAGTCCAGGCTAAAATATCTCACTGATTCTTGGATATATTGATATGAAATTCTGAACAGGCGTTCATGGCCCCCAGAGTGTGAATCCTACAGATTTTTTTGACCACCTGACTTTACCTCTGGTCAAAATTTCCATTTGTACAATACTTTGGTTCATGACCAAATACATGCAAAAATTATGACATTCCCATCATCCTTAGCTGTAGTTTGTGTTAAGTGCTAATGGAGTTGCAAAGTGGGGGAAGCTATTTCAGCTGACCCTGGTTCTGGAAGTAAAATGAAACTCTCCCAGTTTATTCATTTGTACAAAAGATGAAAAACTGTGTTTGAAAATAGCTGGTTCTTTGTTAAAAAGTTGAAGGTACAAGCCTGTGTACATAAAAACGTAATGTAAGAAGTTATGTTGCCCCGGTAGTGAATTTCGGCTGGAAATGTCCGACCACAGAGCTTAAAATTGTGTTACCTGCCGCTATCGGTGAAAGCTAAAGATTAGTCAGGTTGAGAAAACTGACAATACAATCTTCAGATTCAATGAATTCATTTTCAAATGATTCTGGGTCAATTTTGGATAAATACAGCAACTGCGGCGTGGTGTTTTGTTCACAACAGCAAGGACAAAGCATTTTGAATTTGCTACTGCTCTGTTTCGCGCCTTTGGCTTCTTCTCCACAGCAGTGGTGGCCGAGGCTCATAGAGCCATCCGCCATCCGCCTGTGTTTCAATGTGAAGTAACATCGAGGACATCATTAAAAGAAAAAATTGAAATTGCAGTACAGAATGGGGAATTACACTTATGGAACAAGTGGCTCTGTCCCCTTGGCAACTCTGTTAACAAATGTTGGCTTTGGTTATGTTCGTAATGCTCAGGATAACTGGCCAAGACATGACTTACTTTCTCAACTGTCCACCGTTGTGTGTGTAATAGGAAGAGGCTTTTGCTTAAAAAAAAAAACAAGAAAGTGAACACAGACAGTTCTCTGTGGATCTCCAGCACGGTGTGGCAGCACCCTACGTCACACTGTGTTGTCTACCAGCCCATTGCAGCTGTGGTCATAGCCCACCGCTCCCACACACACACCTCTTTCTCTTTGCCTGTCCCTTGTGCCTTCCCTTTTAAAGAGACACACGGGTGGCTGCGCTCCACTTGACATGTGGGCCCGTATTCTCACCTTAGAGACGGAGGATGGGCATGGTTGCATGCTTTGATGGCTTAATTACCGCCGTGGAAACAGGAGTGGCTAGAGAAAGAGGGAGAGCGAGAGGGAGAGGAGAGGGTTATGTGCAAGTGTTAGCAGCACTGATAAGCTTGTGAGGATCGTTAGCGTGAGGCTAAAATGGCACTGAGGTCCCATAAGGCATCTTAAATGTATGTGCTTTGGGTGAGGGGAATTCTGAGGCTTATTTAGACTCATTGAATAAGGACATATATTGTGCGGTTCGTGATCATATTATAGCTGTATCCTGCTGAGATATTTTATTGATTTCTAATAAGATGCTGCCTCAAAACTCTTTTCTTACCCAATGTTGAAATACAGACACCCATAAAAGCTTTAAGGATACAGCAATATTCTGTATTTTTCTTATTGTTAGAAAATCCCATGAAAAGGCTAAAACCAACAGTGAAGGTTTCCTACTAACAAGTATTGTTAGTAAGTATTGTCTGTGTAGCCAAAGCCTCATAAAGCTTATTCATCTGTGCCGTAGAGCTCCAAAAATGATTAAAAACACATCATTGAGCCACACCGTTACACTAGACGACATGTTCCTTTATTATGATGAACATGGGCAGTGTGGATTATTTTTACTCACATAAACTGTCCCGCTGCTGTAAATAGTCATTAGAATACCAAATGTGTATTAATCCGCAGCTGAAAATAGTCCCCAAGAAATGCACTATTTACTACTGTTTGAGTAACATTTGCTAAAAAACACAGCTCCCAGCTGTTTTAGGAAATTATGGAGCCTTTTTAAAAAATTGAACTGTAAACGTGTGACCCATTCTTTACATCCTTTTTTTAGGTTTACATCTTCAGTAGGAACGAGAGCCACAGACAGGGTTGGGATGTTAAAAAGAATGAAGAGAAAGACTATACCATTGTTGGCTTTGGTCTTTTCATGTGATGTGTGATGACGCCTGCCCTGTCATTTAATTCCTACATTTGTATCTCTCTGTATCTGTGCTATAGATATATCACTCACTGTTTACAAGGCACAAACTGTATGTGCCAAATGAAGAGATCATTTACATGTGAAATCAATGCTCCACACTTGAATATCCCTACGTTAAGGCACAGACCAACACAGGAAAATTGGCGCCCCAGATGTTTTTTCTCATCTGGGGTATTGTATTAGACCTTTTTAATTAGCATCACATGATTTGTTTTGAGTGAGGGTCAAGCCCCAAGACACTCTCTTTGATATGACTTTAGAATATGGCCCCCACTTAATATAGGGTAGGCTGAAGTTGTAAGCACAACAATGATGATCAGATATTAAATATAGATTCTGATCACTTAGCAGTTTATAAGGTTTTGTCATGTCTTACTTTGATCTTGATATTACTTAATGTTTAAATACATTACTTAACTGACATTTTGATACAATTTTAATTGAATAAAAAGTCCAATTAAATTTATTAAATTGGTTATCATACTCTGCAGTCCTCAATAAAATATTTTATACACAAATCCAAAACATTATGAAAATTATGATCTATGAGCATTTAGAAATTAAGACCATCTTGAAAACACACACAAAGCAAACGTGCAAACATATTAATTTACTATCATTTCTAGCCATAATGTATACACCACAAGCAAGGCCAAAAATGTGTCAGCGTGGCAATATTGAAGTGCAGTGGTAAAAAATGATAATGGCACACACACTTGCCATAAAGCATGGCAGCACCCAGGTTGCATGGCAGGGGATTGGACCATTTATCTTGGGGAAGAGGAGCTGTGTGCTCCAAGGCCCATCTGTCTCAGGATGGGGGTTGGGGGTTGTGGGGTCGAGCTCGGTTTAATTGAAGATTATCTGCTTAATTACTCAAGCACAGCCAGCGTTAAACAGCCATGGATTAAGAAAGCGTCAGTGAGGCAGACCTTGGGGTCCAGTGATGCGCTCAATTAGCAAGAGGGACCAGATATGGCTCTCCCCTCCTCACCCATCACTGCACTGGAACTGAAACTGCATGCTAAGAGAGAGGCCGTGAAGATAATAAACACACAACTGAACAACTGTAAGAGCACATAGAGAGTCAAAGTGCAGACATAGCATCTGGACTACCCACTGTCCCACTAACTTCTCTAACTATGCAGTCAAGGAGCACAGTGTTCCCAGGAATTACGTTCATATTGGATGAGTCTGCACTTAGCAATTTATGTCCAATGCCAAAGTTTAGTGCCAGTGTAGGAAGTAACGTGTCCTTTAGTGGGTGTTCAGACGAAAAACAGCACTAGCACTGTGTTAAAAAACTGCAAGGGGCTGTGTTGGTGGGAGCATGTTGTTTCAGGTACCAGCGAGAAAATGAAATAAGATCCAGGAAGTCCAGTTTAAATCCATGTTGTTTAGATCCATGAGTTTAAAGGCTTATAGGATGCAAAGCATTACTTATTTACTTACTTTACTAATGCCTGACACCCCTTCTGGAGTATAGGCGGTCGACAAGCGACCTCCAGAGTTCTCGGCCATTAGCTTTCTTTTCGATCGGATACCAGGTGTATCCCAGTCTCTTGATGTCTGCTGGAGATCCCGTCTCCAGGTATTCTTTGGCCGGCCTCTTTTCCTCTTCCCTTAGGCTTCCAGGGACTCCTGGCTTTCACCACATGACATTGTATCATGGTCTTTGAGCTGAAGAACTTTTCCCTCCCAAGACTAAGTTCTCTTGTTGTTACCTTGTCTGTGTTTCTGTAGCAAGTGAAGTTTTTACGGGCCAGAGGTGCTAACCCTACACCCAACCTTCCTCCTTTCTCATCTGGGCTTGGGACCGGCCACGGTGGAGTTGTGCAAAACTTTACAAAAGGGTCTTATAACATTATGAGACCGGATTTTACAACTCTAGAAAGTTATCATGATGACAATCATTTTATATGTAAACAGTAAGAAATATGGCATTCATGTTAAAAAGTAATCTACCTGGAGTGTGCATTTGCCTACAGAGCCTTGCCGGATGATGTTGGATTTGTTGCGGCAAGAGTTAAGCCAGGTTTAAATTTTTTGCCAAACAACCCTGTGTTTTATTTTATTTTTTCCGTAGCCCTCTACGTTGGCACCCCCACTGCGTCAACAGTCTGGCCTCATTCAAATGAACGAGGGGGCTGCATTTTTTCACTCAGGGCAAATGTCGGTCTGAAACACTAGATTTAAATTTAGCCTCCACAGTTAGCCATGATAATCATTCACACACGAAGAACTAACTATATATTGTATTTAGTTTCATACACTGTTTTAACACTGTGAATGTTTCTCCTTTTCCTCTCCTCTTCCTCTGCTGACCACACAGCTGTATGATATTGATGAAGGTAGATGTCAAGAACTGACCGCCCCTCTCTGTGCTGGCCAGATATCCCTCTTGGTAGATGGGTTATTTATATCAGGCACCTTGATGTTTGAAGGTTTAGCTTGACCTAAAAAAAAAAAAAAATCCATTCCCTCATCCGTACCCTCTGCCACTCAGGTTTATCTGGCTACAGTTTTGTGTTGTTGTGTGTGTGCATGTACGCTTTTTTTACGTGCATGCTGACAGGTTCTTTTGTCTGCCTGACTCCCCCTGCAGTGAGTTGAAGTAGGGGGTCATGTGGCACCTCGGTCTGCCCTCCACCAACACCACCCTCCTACTCCTCCATGGCCTCACTCTTCATCTCTTCCACCTCTCCATCATCCTTCACCATCCTTCTTAATCCCTTCATCCCTCTTCTTCTGCACTTTGCGCCCCTCTCATTTCAGAGATGTTTCCATCCCATTCGGATTTGGGGACCACTCATGGCAGAGTTGCACACAGATGGTGGGGATCCATGGCTAGTCAGCAAGGCAAACAAAGCTTTGTTTGGTCTCTCAAAATGAGAGTGATCGCTGCTAAATGGGTGCAGCCACTTGACATGAAGGTCTTGACAACTTGTTTTATTAAAGTTGTCATGTCTTTTGAATGTCATTTTATTTACATGTTTTAATTATATGCTTTACAACATTCATTAGGACTAACAAAAATGATAAATAAGCATATAAACAAGTTGGCTTCTTACAACATTCATCTGTCCAGGCGGTGTCCACGGTGACCAGCACAAAGCCAGAACTGAAGGAATGACATTTAGAGGTGGATTGTGTATGAGTCATCCTCACTTCATCTTAATTAACAGCATCACCTACACAACAACATATTCTCTCTTACCTTCAGTCCAAAGTGTGCTCCTCATATATTACACTATAACAGCATAATGTATGACAAACAGTGTTGGGCAGTAACACATTACTTTTTTCAGTAACGTGTAGTTTTAATTTTGACATCTAGGAGTCGACTTGTTCACTGTCTTACCAGGAGTTACATGGTGGTTTAATATCAGTTTGGTCTCTCTAATCAGTGGAGAGTCTGGTCTGAGGTTAGCTGAGGTGTAAGGAGGTGGTTAGCCTCTACCAAAAGAGGAGAACCGCGACTCTCGGTAGTTACAAAGTTATTCACATGTTGTGAATAAAAAAAATACATTTTTTAAAAATAAAAACCCTGGGTAATATTTCTCCTACTTATCAATTTGAAAAGGAGCCGTTTAGTGATGTTGTGTAGGTGCATTTGATAGACCAACATATGTTATCCTCCAAGACAAAATCCAAGAAACTAAGATTTGAGGATGTGTCCAACAACATCTTCAGCATAACGAACATCATTACTTTGTCTTCATATCGGAAGAAAAACAAATGATATATGCTTAATAATGTGCAGATACATGAAGTGACATTTTCACACCACTTTACATTCACTTCAGAGTTGCTCAAAAAAATCCTTTTTATCCAATTTGTCTTGTGTTTTCTTTGCTCGAACATTTACAGTATTTATACCTACCTAGGCTACCTTTCGTGTTTCTTGGCAAGCCAGAACAAAAGAGTTGTTCATCCTCAAATGATAAAAGGGAATGTAATTGTAAGTTTCTTGCAGACAGCAGTCTCAGTTAGACTTTAGAGACCACATTCGCAATCACAGATGCTTTTCCCACCCTCACCCATTTTGCTACCTCTGCGAGGTAATCTTATGGAGTATCTGCTGCCTTCTTTTGTTTCATTGTGTAAATGAATCATGTTGTATCTGCAATTCCTTGACATTGCTTAAATAAGAAAACACACAGTTATAAAGAACACAGTTACATCTTTGCTTTTATTTTCTATAGGTTTGGATAGAGCATGAGATAGAGCACAAGGCCAGTTGTGGTTACTTTTACTAATGTATCTACATTAGTATTTATATTATTATATTAATATTATTATTATTGCAGGCTGTACCAGTCTGCCGAAACATTCAGAGGGTAAATATATGAGAGCAACAGAAGGAAAAATGGAAAAGTTTCATGGGACTTTGTAGGGGATCAGATTTAATAAATCTCACTAAATCCATATTTTCTGCATGAGGAGCAGGAAGGGTGTGGCAGTTTAATCTCACCTCTGGGCTAAAGTGCCACTGCATCAAAACTGGGTGGGGAAGATTTGAATGAATGGACTAACTTTCCTCCACTCACACGTCTTTTTTTTTCTAGCCTCTAGAAACAAATATAAACCTTCACTGCACTCACAGAGACACACGTGAGGATTTACTGTGGTTACAGTACAGTACACAATCTAATACAGAATGCTCCAATTTAAATTCCATTATCTTAAGCTTAAACTATACCAAACATAGTGTATGCAAAACACTCATACAAACTATACACTGAAATATCAAACAAAGCCAATGAATTTAAATACAGAGATGGCTAGCAATCAATAAAATTAACTGAGAGAACTGAGCCTTTCTCAACAGTATGGCATGTGACAAACTAAAAAAACAATCTAATATAGTTGTTTTTTTAATATTTCAGTTTTTTAGCTGCTTTTAACAAACACCATTTCCCATCAGCCCTAGACCTTCACGGGCCAAACGTCACAGCTTGACAAAAGAGGGTCCATTAGCGAGTCGAGGGGTCGAGGTTAGCTCAGAGTCAGACATGTCTATAATAACAGCAGGCCAGAGAGGAGCGAACACTGTACAAGTTTTTAGATTACAGATAAAACATTGGAAAAATTACTTTAGAAGAGAGCTTTGGTGAGTTTTATGGATATGGGCGAAACCAAGTACCTGCGCTGCCGCCTTTGTACATTTTCATGGGAGCTGTAGTTTTTTTCTGTGCTCACAAATCGTTGTTTAACTTTGTCAAAATCACAGAGGTTTCAATTTCTTATAGCAAGTGCTGCAGTGGCTGCCAATTTATCTTGCACATGTACACTACGTACATTTCAACTCTTGTTCTCTGGAGTTATTTCCATCAGTGAGCTGAAGAGGCCCCAGACTCCACACACAGGCAACCACATTCAGGCTCCCAGTACAGGATAGGAGGATTATTCTGTTATCCATGGGTGCTGGTGGGAGAGGGTGAGAGACAGAGACAGTGAGAGAAAAAAAGACAGAGAGAGGAAGAGAGGGGAGGGAAAGGTAGTTTGGTGGAAGAGCAGTGGGAGGCAAGCAGGTAAAGATTTTGTTCAGCCTGAGTGCTCCGCTCATGCAGCGGAAATGCTGAGGAGGTCAGTCACCAGCCACCCCACCCCCGTCTGCACTCCCTCCATCTCTTCCTGTCATTCAACCTCTTCTCCTCTCCTCTCCCTTCCCCTCCTCTCCTCCTCAGCGCCTTATCTGTGCCAGTATTTCCTTTCCTCTCGAGCCACGTGCCATTTTGACAAACAGATTTATTGGTTACGTCATATTTCTTCCCTGTTTTAATCAAATGCCGGGGCGGCGGGGCTGACTCGTGCTCAGATTAATATCGCCATTGATCAGATTGGATGGAGGTGTCCTCGCACCCGCACCATACACCACCCCTGCTCCCCCCCTCCATACACACACACACACACACACACACACAAACACACACACACACTCCCTCACTCTTTCATTGCTGGGAAAAGGCTTTGCACTCTGAGAATTCCAGTAATATGCTTTTCCCCTGTGTGGCTGATTTGAGTCACACATGCACGCTTCATATTTATGTGTGTGTGTGTGTGTGTGTGTGTGTGTGTGTTTGCTTGTAGGCTACAGTATTTTGGCATGTGTAAAAGCGTTTGCAAGCTCGCCTGTGTGTGTTTCACCTCTTTGCCTTTGTTCATGAATGCTTTCTCTTGTTTTGATTCTTGGTGCTGTTTTTTTGAAATGTACTGTAAAAGGTCCTGTGCAGCTGTGTTGGCGTCTGAACTTAGAGAATGTACGGTCATTTGCAAAGCTGTGTTTGTGGAAAGGGAAAGGCAGCACTGTGGTTGATAGTGAGACACAGATAGAGAGAGTATGGAGCTGTGGAGGCTGGGGAGGAGGAGAGCAGGTGCAGCAGCGAGCCGGTGACAATGCTGCACGAGGAAGTCATTTTAACAAACACACCGTGGCGGCCAGGGCCGGTGGCAGCCATCAGCGCTGCTCCTTCCCCCGCCAGCCGCCCCCCCGTACACACACACACACACACACACCCAAACACCCACACACACACACCATCACACCACCACTACCACCACTCTGACAGTGCTTTCACCCACCCCCGCCCCACCACCATCGTCTCCCTGGCCTGCCAGTCACACAGTCGTAGCCCACCACTCTCCCCCACGTCGATCATGCGTGACATGGGGGTCAGCAGCAAGCAGTAGCGAGGCGAAGAGCCCCCCCCACCCATCAATCGCCCCCTGGGGTGTGACCGGGCCAGCGGTCTGCCGCACGCGCAGGGAAATTACCACACATCTTTTGTTGCTAAGTACACGGGTGAGTGATGAACAGAAGCGGCCTTTGGCAGACGCTAACTGCAGGGGTGTAGAAGGAGGTGGGGGGGGGGGGAGGAAAAATGTAAAGAGATAGAAAAAAGAGAGAGAGAGAGAGTGCTGGGAGGGAAGTGGCGACTGGTGGTGAAAGGATAGAGGGAGGGGGGATGGGGTGATGAGGAGGATGGAGGGAGGAGGAAGAGAGGTGCGGGGAGCTGCAGCCTTCTGATTAAGGGCGAAAGACTGTCGGCTGAGGTGGTGGGGGCGGAGGAGGAGGAGGAGAGATGCAGAGAACAGAGTGAGTGAGAAAGGGAGAGAGACGGGGAGAGGAGATAGAGGGAAAGAGAGAAAGGAGACAGAGAGGGAGAGGTGGGGGAGGGGCAGGAGGGACAATTTAACGAAGCTCAAAGCCTCTGCCATCTCTGAAAAGCAAGAAAGGAGACAGACATGGAGGAGATCGGGCCGGGCTCAGGCTGGTGTTAACAGCCTGTTAGTTCTGCCCTTGCTTTTCTTCCTCTCCTGCCTCTTTGTTTGTGATTTGGTGTTTAGAAAAATGTGAGCCGGGATTACGCCAGGCTTTTGAAAGAAACTTTGAAAAACTGTTTTCAGAAATACGGTAGTCTGCTGGGTTTCAGTAAAACCATCATGGCTGTAGAACTTGTTAATTATCCACTATTTTTCCCCACGCTGAAAAAAAATCTTTCTTATCTTATCAGTTCATTTTTGTCTATTTTTAAGGCCTCAAAGTCTTTCTGAAAACAAGTGAAGAAATCTGCCAGTGCGATGACTCGATGTCAATCTGTTTCCAATACAAATATTCTTGTTTCAAGAATTCTCTCAAATAAAATGTATTTTTTTCTTAATTTTAGTGCAGTGATCTGCCTTTTATGTGTACTATCAACACAGATTTTTGAAGCAAGCTGTTTTGAATTGGAAATGGGTTGAAATCTTAATTCACTGGCGGATTTTTCACTCGTTAAAAACAAACAAACAAGACTTTACTATTAAAAACTGTTAAAAGTAAAAGTTAAAAAAAAACAACAACACACAGAAGCCATAGCTAAACGTGAAAAAAGAGAGACCAGATCAGGATGTTCTGAATAATCAAGGTGCAACCTTTTTATAAGTGTAACAAATTCATGCTGAACTTAGAACAAGTGCCATTTAACATTATTGAGGAGAGGATGCAAAACCCACGAACACTGGATGAGAGAGAGAGAGAGCGAGAGAGAGAGAGCACCTGTGTCATTGTTATGCCTGTTGCCTGGTAACAACATTCTTCACTGTGCTGCAAACGGAAGCCATGCATGAAGAAAGCTTCCTCTTAGAAAAAAAAAAAAAAAGAGTAAAAAAAAAAAAATTCCATATTTCACGGAGGTTTTTGAAGATGGCATTTCTGTTTGGGATCCATCATCTCTGTGTGGATTTCAGCACAAACAGGTGTTGACAATGAAATTAACTCGAAGTCAGCCACAATATCTCAGTTTGCCGAGGCACTTCAAATGACCGGTTTTACCTGTTTGTGAACACACACACACACACATACACACACACACAAACACACACACACACACACACACACACAAAAACACACAGTTTTTGTTCTGCCAGTGGTGCATATACCAAGACCTAACCTATACTGTGGTAAAGTGTCTAGATATACTCATCACATGGGGTATAATGCGATTGCACTGCTCTTTTGAAACTTTCAAACATGCGGTGTGGCCGCAGGTGTAGACTTCAAAACTCATAGAGAGAAGTGCAGCAGCAGATTTTTGTCCTACGTGACCATAAGGTAAAAATTTACCTCTGATCAATGTTCTTAAATTGAAACAGGTGACTGCTGTTCATTTTGTGGTTAAAATCTGTGTACACACTGTTTTTTCTTCAAAGAAATATTTCAGCATTTTGCTAAATATGCTTATTAGCTTTGTTGCTGAGAGTGAGATGGGGACATTAATACGATTTTCGTCTCTGTGCGTTAAATATGGAGCTAGAACCAAAAGGCAAGTAGCTTAGATTAAGCAGAGGTAGGGGGAAACATCTAGTCTGGCTCTGTCCATACTTCAAAAATATGCTTACCAGCACCTCTAAAGTTCACTAATTAACAGGTTGAATCTCAATTGTTTAATCTGCACACAAACAGAAATGTAAAAATGACAATATGTGGTTTTATGGGGAGTCATTCAATCTTTATGCTAATGTAAGCTAATCGCCTCCTGGCTCCAGCTCCATACTTAGTTACATACTTACATACTCTAGCTATTTCTTGGTGAACAGCAGCGGGCCGCAGTGGGTTGCTTTAGTTTAAATATAGTACAGATATCCATGGTGCCCAGAGGCTGAGCCCCTGACTTTTCATCTAGCACCAACATGAGGTTGACATTTGTGGTTTTGAGTCAAATGTTTTGACAACTATGGGATGGATTGCCATGAAATTTCATACAGACATTCATGTTCCTCTCAGAATGCTGATATTAGCATTTAGCTCAAAGCACAAGTACAGCGTCACAGAGCCACTATCATGGCTGAAGACTCATTTCTGTTTGTGTTAGGAATAAACAAATGAGGTACAATGTTTCAGTTAATAAGCTTTATAGGTATTTGTAGATGACAGTGGCTTGATCTTCTCATATAACTCTGGGTGAGGAAGTGAAGAAGAGTATATTTCCCAAAATGCCAAACTATTCCTTTAAGAAAGAGCTTATCCCTGCATGTTCATGGGCTGCACAACCTTTTTTCAATGAAGCTTAGTTCTTATTTAATGAAATAAGGAGAAGTATTTTAACCAGAAATTGACTTTGTGTTGCAGTGTAATGGACATCAAATTTGATAAATTAGACATTTGAAATGCATAAAGCAAGGACTTTTTGCAGTTCCATATTCTACCAGTGAGATATTGCCTTTACAATAAGCTTTTAATTCATTTTTGTTTAGGATGGCTGCACATGAAGATTGAATTGGCATGCTGCCCTTGGGCAATCATTTTGACAAAACTATAATAAAATTTACTTCATAAAACCTCAAATGATTTTGACTGTGCTATATTTTTGCCTATAAAAATGGCAAACTTATTAAGATCTCTAAGAAAAGTTTTACTGTATGTTAGAAGATAAGTTTCCTGATGACAGCTCTCTGACAGGCCAGTTTCCAGTTGCGTTGTTCTTTTTGGTGCCCAAACAGGACGTAGGTGTCATGGACAGAACTGGAAAGATTGTGCAAACATTTGTATGTCTGCATCTCTTCAAATGACCTATTGTACTGTCATGGAATCATGTCTTTTCCTTTCTACATTTTCCCAATGGTGACATGCATATTGTTAATGACCACAATGGCATTTGGGAAGCCCACAACACTGTTTGCAGTTTTGTGCATTTTTGTGCACATGCTCACTCACTGTGAGCTACACCAGGCAGTGGGAGTTGTGAGGCCTTATTCACACAACATCCCTGGACAGCCTGGACACTGAAACAACACCTGTTGACAGGATATGGAAGAAGCCTGTTGCTTTGAGTAACACGGAAGGGAGGCTGGCTGTGCAGTCTGGCTCTGCAAATCATCTTCATCAGATGGAACAGCACAGAGATCGAGGCCTGCGTGCACTGTGCATCTGTTAAACCCAGCACATTTGCCCTGGTGGTGCCTTCTCTTCTTATGGTCCAATAAAACTGGAGCACAATAAATGTCCAGCTGCATGTTGATTGCCTAGTAGTGGAGAGTCATCAAATTGCTTTAAATACCTTTCCACTTGTTCGGGTTGGACCAATCGGCAGCATTGCACAGCCTACATCATTTCCTTCAACTTTTGTGATATAGTATTTGAGTTTATATTTGATGTGTTTGTTAGGTTCCAGACATATTTTCTATCAGATACATTTTGAAGTTTCAAGCACATGTGGAAATTCATTGTCTTAGATAGGAGTCAGAAGATGTGATGTAAAGACCTACTGTAAATGAAAACCAAGTCAGTATTCATTTTGCATTTTTATCTCATCTTTACCAATATGTACAGTATATGCCAGTTAGCGTGGATTGAATGATTTGCAGGAAAAAGACATCCAGCTTAAAACTGTTTCAAACAAAAACAAATTTTTAACCAAATTTAACCTAGATGCCTGGATGTCTTTACATGTTTACATGTACCAAATACATGTTTACTGGGGTGGGCTGAAGCCTGTAAGTCAGTTGAGACAAAACTCAACTGCCTGAAATGCCTCAAGTTTCACTGCTCTATGTCTCTCACTACAATATATATCATGTCTCCATTCACTGGAATATAGAGTAAATCCAATGCACCCTTTGAGGTCTGATTGGCTATGCCCAGACCATTTTGTCGCACTGGTAACACTGCTGCTAAAACATCTGCTACTACTACTGTGTCATGATCCCAAGGACTCTTGTGTGGATTATGTTGTTGCTCTTGTGTTTCCTGTTTTATTTTGAAATCCCTGGTCTTGTGTTCTTGTGTGCCTGGTACTTCCTGTCTTTGTTCTTTTTCCCGCCAATTTCCCCCAGTCACCTGTGTTCCATTGCCACTCAGCTCCCTCTCTATATATACCGGTCCCTTTCCTTTGTTCCTTGTTGGGTCATTGTTGTGGTTCATTTGTGTCCTGAGTCCCTGCGTTTCTCCATGTCTTGTTCTTGGTGTTTCCCTGCGTGTGATTTCCCTGAGTTCCTGGTGTCCTGTTGCCTGCAAGTAAGCATTGTTTGTCACTTAAATAAACCTTTCACCTGCTGGAGCCTCGGCGACTGTCTGCATTTGGGTCCTCTCCCTGCTGTCTAAATGGCTTCCTGTGACACTACTGTATATTAGGATTGTTAGCTTCAGTGTAATTTGTTACTATAAACCTGTTTCATTTTACACAAAAAAAAGGCGTATAAATTATCAAAGAAAAAAGTCACATTCAGAAATTAAGTTAAAAAGTAAGTTTAGTTTTTGTGATCATGTTTGATGGGCAAAATATTCTTTGGGGATCCGTTCATGCTATCTACATACATCTAACAAAATTTTAATGCAACTGGAGGCTTGGTGGAGAATCAAAAATATATTTAAACTCAAACGAGTAAAATAGTTGTAAAAAAAAACCCCAAAAACTATATTGTCCAAGGAGTTTATCACTCAACATTTGCTTTTCAACCATCACAGTTGACTCTCTTACAGATCCTCACTTATTTTACCCTTCTCACTATATAAAGTATTAATGGCATGAGGCCAAGGATTTGTTCGTTTTTGAATATGTAATCCTGATTTTGAAAAGGAGAAATTGGAACATACTGTATTTGCAATTTCACATTTCTAGATTTCAATATCACAGTTGAAAATAAAAGTAAAGAAATTTGCCCCTTCAGTCGGATTTCCTACACTTTTCCCATTTCGCTGGTCTTTTGGTGCCCAAAGCTGTTACTGTCTTCAGTGTGGAGGGTAAACGTGTCCATCTTTGCTGTTCTGGTCCTTGGGGGGGCTTGCTATGTGAGCCTTGCTCGTGAACTATGAAAGCTGGCCCTTGCAGCAGCCTCTTTTGCTTGCATGAAACACCCCCATGTGATGGCTTTGATGGCTGTTTGTACCAGAACACACACACACACACACACACACACACACACACCAGCAGCCCCTATCTGAAGTAATGTGCAGCGGCGTAGAAATCTCACTGCTCAGTCAATAGCGGAAAGACCATTTTGATTTTCAGGGATAAAGAGGGTAAGGCCATTTACAGCATACATACAAGCTCACCTTAGCCTCAAAGTTGTGATTATTTTGAATTTTTTGATCATTTTTCTTCTGCAGATAAGATGCAAGCAATAGTATTTAACCTTATGCGTCTCCCACTTGTCCACCTCAATGAAAAACGGAAGATTAGTCTCCTATTTATGCATCTTTTCTTTCCTCACATCATTTCTCTATCACATGTCAATATATATATATATTTTTTTTGGTATTTTGCCTTTATTGGACAACTTACAGTGTAGTATCGAACCACTGATGTTGCACTTATGGCCTGCGTCTTAAACACAAGGCTACCAGACGACTCGTAAATTTGACAGAACGTGGAGAAATGATACTGTACATCTCACCAGCACACTCTGCCATTTTTGAAATTACACCGATTGGCCCAGAGGTGACATTTACAATTACAGGTCTCGAGGTGACATATTTGTCACTGATTGGCCTTGAAGATGACTGCATAACTGAAGGATAACATGCTCATAGCTGCTGTGTTGTTCTGGTGCTCCCAGCCGCTGCATTGCAAGCATGCCTGTTTGACATTTCTCAATTTATTGGTTTTCATCAACAGAGGAAATAAATAAAATGCAGACATGAAACAAACAATAAATACAAGAATGTGCCATGAGATAATCTGTCTAGAAGGTGGTGCAGTGAAAAAAAAAAAAAAAAAAAAGCCCCACACTTCCTGTCACCCCACCTGCTGATAGGAATTGAATGAAACGCTCCATGGAGGAGGTGGTGGGTGATAATGTGCCCGGCACAGAGTGAGCGTACTGTCTGTGTAGACCAGGGTTCACATTACCCTCTCTGGGGTCAGATTTCACATGCTCTCCACCAGCTGCTCGACACTGCGCCGCGGCTCAGCCATCTAATGGCGTGCACTGAGACAAAGCCACAGGTGAGATGTTGAGGAAATTCAGCTTGATGTAAGAATTTTGGATTTGTTCACATTTCATTACAAAACATGCAGAAAAAAAAATCACTATATCATTGTGTAACCATATATTAGTATTCCACTCCACCGTCAATGGTCGTCTGGTAGAGGTATCTGTTGACTGTTTCTATTGGTTGGGAAATGGTGACTTAATCAAGCAATAACGCTGGAAACAAAATGATTTTCAGCTAATCTTCTGGCCAATCATGAGCAAAGGTAACGGCTTGGAAGCTGGCAAATGAGCCACTGCCTTGAACGCACACGGGCTAATGACATGATTATTTGCTCATCAGGGTGATGTGAGTGTGTATGTGTGTGAGACTGTGTACATGTGTGGATGTGGATGTGTGAAAGTCTATATGTGTGCCTGTTGGTGGTTGGCGGTGGGGTGGTGGTGGGGTGCTGGTCACATCTCAGCATGGTAATAAAAGCCGGAGCTGTTGTCACAAAACTCAGCCCCTACGCCCGGCTTTTAAGTGCTGCCTCTATTCTCAGAGAGCAGCAGACACATTACAGAGAGGGGAGAGAGAGAGAAAGAGGAAGAAAGGCTCGGGGAAAGAGAGAGAGAGAGGTAGTGAGAGGCGAGGGGGGGTTTCGAGGCCTGTGGCTGAAGGATTGATTTTAAATGTTCTGCAAAGGCAGTGTTTACTATCCTCTCTGGCTAGCCCCCTGACAGCGCCAGCATCAAAACAAGATTTGTCCCCCCTTCCCCCACTCAACAGACAGAGGGGAAGGAAGCAGGGAACGCATTGGTTGCTGAAAATTACGGTTCTTCTCCCTGGCCAAATGCTTGTTTGCCACAAAAAGTAGTACAACTGGTGCCTGTCATGGGAAGTAATGTCTGCTTCCCTTTGTTTCTAATATAACTGGATACAAGTCCAAATGTTATCGAATAACATCAGTACTCGTACGGTACTCTTTACCTCAACTGTACAAATTTAGTTACTTAATCAAATTTGTGTTGCGTACTTTAAAGATGTGTAATTGTACCAACACTGTATCACTGTTTAAAGGACAAAAAATGATCTTGATATGTTCTAATGGGCACCCATAACTCATTAGCCATCATTATTTATGGGTGTGACATAGGTTTAAGCCTGGCACTAGTTCTCAGGCTCAGTTCTTACTACAGTCATGGGAGCTTCTAACTCAGCTTGCGTAATGTGGAAATTGACAGTTTATCTAAGGTAGGTTACAGAGTGTGTTAATGATGTGTATAATGCAGTACTGTAAAAGAAGAGTTAAATTTAAAGGTTAAGGCTGGTGTTATTCTATAACTTTCTTATTGTCAGCAAATCCCACGAAAATACCAAAACCAACAATTTTGGTCTACTTTCCAACTTCCTACACTGTCTGTGGCTCTCAGCCCCAAAACCAGTGGGTTCATACTGTAGACATAAATCTGTGAAAAATGGGTCACAAATATATTATTTCATGTTCTAAAAGGGATAAGTAATTTGCTAAAACAGCTGGGCACTGTAGTTTTTAGCGAACATTCCTCAAGCTGGAGTAAATACCCCATTTGTTAGGGACTATTTACAGCTGTGGAATAACACACATTTTGTACGCTAGTTACGGCAGCAGGACGTGTATATGGGATTGACTCTTAATAAACTACACTGCCCATGTATATAGTAATGAAGGAACATGTCAACCAGTGCAACAGCGTGGCTCACTGATGTGTTTTAATAGTTTTTTTTGACAATAGCAAAGGTCTATGGCACAGAGAAATAATCAGGCTTTGTATACACAGGCAATAATTGTCAGTAGGACCAATTCAGTGTTTTTAAAAAAAAATTGGATTATAGAAAAGGATAAAAATTATCCTTTAAACAAAATGAATCAGGTGAAACTTTCAAATCAAGCAGAAATTATTTCTTGACAGTGTTAAGACATTTTGGCTCTTTCTATTGTAGGCTCTGTATGCAATAACAGACTGATACTACTCACTCAGAGTCTTTTGAATATTGTTCAAATTTCTACATTTGGGGGGTGTCCATTCCAAATAAAAACCAGAGTGGCCTATTGTACTCAATGTTCTGAGCATTGTCAAGAAATCAGGCTAAATACTTAACTCGATTTGAAGGAGAAAATTCCCTTTCGTGCCACGCGGCCACACTCATAATTATCCGATTGTTGCCGACCATTAGGAATTTGATTTATTGTTCTTTGGCAGTCAAGATGGAGGTTTCTCACCCCCGCCTTGGACGTGTGTGAAATGCACAAGTCTGGAGGGCTGAGGAGAATATGTGGAAGCGAGAGCCATATGTCTGCGCTGTCAGAGAGCCACTTGTTAGAGGAAGTTTAGCCTCCCTGTGCCTCCAGCCACAACCTTAATTATTAACAACATGTCTCCCCTCTGAAGAGCTGTGTGAGGGTGGCTCACTGAAAAAGGTGCTTTGGAGTGTGGGCTGGGTGCCGACTATCCTCTGGATACTGAGATATTCAGTTAAGGCTGTGAAGGTTTTGGGGAAAGTTGTTGGTTTGTGGATATTTATCCTCCCCTTTCCATCTCATGTGAGACTTTGTAATTAAAGCTCACTTGAAAACATATAAGCAAAACCAGAGTGACTCAGTTGCTCTCACATTTAAATCAAGGCAATCATCATTAAGTCAGTCTGTGCCAATGAAAGATCTGAAAGCGATCACTTCCGGGGATTTGTATCCATGTTTTTAAGAGCTGCATTGATTGGCTCTTGGCTTCATAAGTGAGTGGAAGTCCTGATTTTCTGATTTGCTGAAGGTATCTTTCAACAGTGTACTATGTTGCATAAATAATTTTAATGTTGCATAAATAATTTAATTGCTGCTGTTAGTAGCGATTCATTTCATCTCCTTAACGAAGGCCAAAAACAAATTCCTAACTGTGACTATAAACTATAGATTCTGCCTCAAAACCCAACGAAATGAATTATGTTTTGATTTCAAGTAAAGTCAAAGACAAACTCAGAGAGGAGCTTTAGAGACCCCTCTGGAAGCTAGACTCTCATCTGCACTTTAAAAATATTAAAAAATATATATATTCTTCAAAGGCAGGTTAGGCTGAACAACTTAATTACTTTAGTTTATTTCATAAACAAAACAAAAAAATATGCAAGCAAATCTCTCCTCTGCTGACCACCAGAGTCACTGGATAAAATAAAGTGAAAGACCAACAGGGGATATACTGTAAATAATGTAAAGAAATGCATTTTTTTATTATCTAACAACAATGGTATCATTTTTACAAATCATTGTCATGTTACAAAATGACGCTAGTAGAAGACTAAGTTTGGAGTCCATTATACATCATATTACAGTATGGACCTTAAGACAGCTTTAACACAAAACCTTAGATTTACAAATAAACAATGGTTGGTATGGCATCATGGATCTCCAAACTACGTCTAGATAGCATCTAATCAACAAGTGTCTGTTTTCATTTCAGCTGCATTGTAATTATCCAACAATCAGTCAACTGTAATTATCAATTACAAGATTGAGAAGGCTTGATAATTAGCGAATCAGATCAGGTTTACCCTCGCCATTAAAACCAGAATTAGGTCAAGATTTGTTAGGTTCTTGTCGGCAGTAACAACAGTCCCACAAATCATTATGGTTGGAGAGCCCAAAGGACCCCTGCAGGACTGAGAATATATAACCTGTGATGAGAGAATAATGATGTAAACCAAAACAGCGACAACAGAATTAGCGCTCTGTGGTGCATCTTGGTGGAATCAGTCTGTCACTGAAAGTGCTCCTGAGTTTGACCAGCACGTTGTGGAGTGGGCGGGAGGTGTTGTCCAGGATGCTACGTATTTTAGACTGCATCCTCCTCTCTGACACCGCTGTCAGAGAGTCCAGCTCCCCCCCAACAACATCACTGGCCTTTCTGATCAGTTTGTTGAGTCTGTTGGAATCCGCCACTCTCAGCCTGCTGCCCCAGCAAACGAAACCATAACTCTCTTGTTATCTGTCTTTGTGCCCAAACCTGCCTGAGGGATGTCATGGTTAAAAAACACAAAGCATCCCAATCAGCACTCACCATCCCCCCATACTCGGGACAACCATTTAGGAAACACATACAAACACAGTGGATGCAAAATCATAAACCCTGTCTTCCAATCTTATATGAATTCCAGCAGAACCTAAACTCCCCTTAAAGGGTCATACTGGTGGTTCTGCATGTTTTTCATTAACTAAAAACACTTTTTTCAAAGCATACATTGATTTATTAACTTCCAATCATCCATTGGGTTCCATTTTAAGAGTGAGAATCAATAGTTCAATTCACGTTAGTTGGTAAATCTGTTTAAGAATGATTATTGTTATTCATTTTCAATTTAATTCGATTTTATAAGTCATTAGTTGAACAGTAACTAATAGCCAAAATTGTAAAACCATTAAATGAACATCTGCAATAATATGTGTGGAACTATTGTTTTTATTGTAGTGTTGTCAAATTGGAAGACCACTTTCAAACAAATATAGAGGTTGAATGTCTTCTGTGCTGAAAAATAAAATCAAACAAATTAAATGATTTCCCATATTTTTAAAGGCGTTCACTTGACCTTGACTTTCACTTTCGGTTGTAATATACTGGCAGTAGCCAGTATGACATGTTGTATTGTTCATTATTTTAAAATGCAGTAATGGTAACATCTTGCTTTGTAGAGTAGCTTAAATAAATTTTGCTTCACAGAGTGGCACTTGACCTTATTTTTAATATCCTTCTTTCATCTTTGGAATTAGCTTGCTGCTAAGGAACAAGTGGTTAGTGACTTGGCTCGAGTGCCTTTAACATTTTTCAGGGTTCAGAATTTTAGCTTGTGCTATAAAGCCATGTATCCATCAATGTTGTGATGGTTTTATATCATGCCAATGCCAATCAAATGCCAAGTGCCATTACATTGCCATGCATAACGACACACATATGACATAACATACGGTCATTTTGACCAGAAAAAAAGCTTTTCTTATTTTTTTGGTATCTTCAGTGTGCATCGTGAATAGCACAAAGGCGGGAAGAGAAGTGGCTTCCAGGCAGACGATGCAAGTTTGCTGAAAAATGGGTGTCTGACGTTGGACAATCAGTCCAGTAAACAGTGGTAAAGTAAGCTTTGTGCTTCTGCACACGTCAGACTTGTTGGTTATGACTTAGTACTCCACCAGTTTACGCATTGCATACTATTGGGTGTGTAGGAAACATTAACATCCAGTGGATGCCTTGGACACACACACACACACAGTTCACCCAGTTCACAATAAAAAATATCAAGATAATTAAGAGTGCACTCTCTCCTCTTAACTCACTCCCATGTTCTTTTTTTGGTTTCTTTTGTTCTGACTCTCTCTCCTCTCAAGTTACTGTTGGCAACGGCTATCTGCAAGGCTGCATGAAACTGGAAAAACTGCGGGCAATGTTGCTTCCTCTGGGTTCCCCTCATATCTCCGGACAACTTTGCATCAAAATTCACAAAGAAAGGACACTAACGCCCAGTTTATTGTCATGTTCTTCAGGTTTGTGGTCAACAATTCTCTGGCAGCAGACTTTCAACATATATATGACACTCCCAGTCCTACAAACCAAGTCAAATCCATGAAAACCCTTACTTATATAAAAAAGAGACACTTTTATTGGATAAAAAATTATACAAGCATTAATAATTGATGCAATATTTAAAATGGTGCTTTGAGATGCCTAATTAATCCCATTTGCCCTATTTATTGAAATTGCCATTGCTGAAAAAGAGGGTCTAAGGGGATAAAATGAGAATTTATTTAACTATTTGGCCAAATCTAATTTGTGCTCTTGTTTCTTGTCTGTGTGAGTAAATTATAACCTCCCCTGTGTCTGGTTAATGTGTGTCGTGCCATCCTTTCCCAATGTGTGTACTTGTGGTGTTTGTAACAGACAAACACAGTAAGTGTGTCTGTGAGGCCATACTGACTGTGACAATGCAGAGGGACCATGTGATTTTTCTCATCTCTTCCTTTCCATCTCATAAAAACACACACACACACACACACACACACACACACACCAAGCCCAATGCTGCGGAACAGCCATCAGTCAAAGTGTGTTGGCGCTGCAGGTCCGGGGGCATTTACATAGATAGATGATGGAGAGATTATGGGGCACAGGGGTTATTAATCACGCTGCTGAGAAGGAGAAGAGGGACTCCTTGGTGTCACTCTTCTCTCCAGGGATGGCTCTTTACCCTGGATATGTCTTTTGTGCCATTTCCCATGTTCTATTTGCTGCCTAGCTAAACCACAATGGTATTATGAGAGCCTTAGCATTCAATATTGCTGCAGGGTAAAAGTACGGTGCAGCTAAGTCCACCTCCAGCCACTCGCTTCAGGGCTACAGTCCAAAATTTCCTGCTGAAATGTAGAAAGGACTTTACTTTTTTATTACACCTAGTTCAAATTTGAATTGAATAGTGAGCCATTCAGTTCATCTCAAATTAAATACAGTGTTTTACATTTATGCAACGTACACAACTATGTAGTGCCGAACTGATTAGTTGAGTAATGGATTAGTCAGTCGACAGAAAATTATCAACAGTTTTGACTACTTTAAATCATTTGTCAAGGAGAAATACCAAACTTTTACTGGTTCATGCTTCTTAAATGTAGGGATCTGCTGCTTGTCTCTCTATATGCCATTGTAAATTGAATGTCTTAAGGTTTTGGACTGTTGGTTGTGTTACATTGTTCATATATTTATTTCTTTGCATTTGCCTAATATTAAAGCTGTGCCTCTCTGCATTACATTCAGAAATACTATTGAAAATTAAGATAATGTAGCTTTGTACATCATATTAACATAAAGTGTGACTTCTTCCATTGTTGCAGATTACCAAAAAGTCATCTCCTTTGTTGAAGCGGTTTCACACGCAACAACCAAACAATACAGTCAACTCCTCTCACGAACTATCGCTATGCCTGCAGTTTAACATTTTATAGCACCCACCATTCTGCATGTATGAATTTTGAATAGTGAGTGGTTGGAATGGGACACTGTGGGACTGGTGGACGTGATAATGGAGTAATCCACAGCGACAGGTGAAGTACTCTGCTCCTCTGGGCTGTTTGCTTTGGTAAATGTAGCCGCCATCCTCTGACCCCAATGGGACCTGACACTTGGACCCTCCCTGTCCTTCCTCCTCACTCCTCCATCTCCTCTTCCCAGCATTCAGCCCGTTCACCAACATGCATTGAGTCTTCGGTCAGCGACTGCAACAAAGCCAAGTGGTGTTTTTGTTTTCACAGGAGGAAGTAATGGGTTCCCTGGATCATTTGGTTAAACTTGGTGGGTGGATATACTGTATGTGTGGGTTAATGCAGAAGCTGATAGATGGAGGACAGATGATGAATAGATGGGTCGATGCACGGATGAAAGGACAGGTGGATAAATTGAAGGATGAGTGATACCTTGAGAGATAAGTGAATGAAAGCCTCTTCAGAGATACAGTATGTAATTTCCTTTAATCTCGATGACGTGCTTCTTCGTCGGTATTCTATAACCTTTTTACATCATCCCACATACAGCACATCTGTACTCCATCAGTCAGTCTATTAAAATTATGAATCTAATAGTTATTTAACTAATCTGTTTGGTCAGTTTGGATGGGCGTTAGATGATGCATTGGGCAGAGAAAGGGAAAGATTGTTTGCAATAAAAAGAATTTGAAGAAGAAAAATTATAAATATATCAAGCCGTGAGGTTTTTGTTCCATATTCTGAAACACTGGCGGAACAAATCTGGCAGTGTTGTGAGAGATTGCTATGAATCATACATAGTTTGCACCATACTTTGACATTTGATTAATGTAAATATGACATTTTGTCACACTGCCAGTTTCTCCATTAACTGAGAACTAAAACTTTGTCTTGTTGAATCCTATTCTCTTCATTGCCTGCAAGACAGTGTTGGAGCTCTTAATGACTGAACTAGTAATGGATTATTTTAAATGCTGTTCTGTGGGCTAGTGAAAGGCAGGCTACCCCTGTCTTTCTGTCTTTCACGTCCCCACTCGACCTGAAGGGATGAGTAAATGGATTTAAGCCACTTTGTGCTACATTGAATGCCTTGGATCACACACTGTCTCCTACTAAATATGTTTATATACTAGTCATTTGCTGCTAAATATGTTAAAGGAAGTGTAATTGCTTCCTAGATTACGTTAGCTAGCGGTGTTAGTTTTCCCCCAATCCAGGAAGTGTGACATCCCTACAGTATACTGCACAGAAGTTGTAGTGAGGAGGTTAGGCTGGGCGGTTTGGCATGCAAAGCACAGGACACTGGAGACGAGGGTTTGCGTCCTGCTTCCCTCTTGCTGCTAGGTTTAAGCTACTGTAACAGATTGGACATTGGGAAGTGGCAGATAAGGGGATGAGGGGGATAAATCAGGTATATTGCTGATACTTGGCACTTTTTTCAGTTGAATTTTCTGTTTTTATTCAGAAAAAAAACGTTGAAACGTTTGAAGATTTGAAAAAAAGCCACTGAAACACTTGGTTGAGGTTAGGAAAATGTGTGGGATGTAATTTTGGTTCAAACTTGGAAAAAGTCAGTGCGCCCTGTCTCATGCTTCAAGTCAGCTTAGACTCTTTTTGATATTTAACCAAGACAACAATCTTTCCCTAACCATAACCACATGCTTTAAGTTGCCTAAATATAACCATTGAAACTGCCAGGAACGGATATTGTAGGCAATAAAATGAAACACTTTTATAATGAATGTTCTGCAGATATGTTCTGTTTCAAAATCTAGTAAGTAGTACATTCAGTATCAATAATGTTTCTTATTATTTTGATAAAAATAACCATTACTGTTTTTCCCTATGCAAATTAGTTGCCTATAGCCATAATCATTAGAAGACAGAGTTGACAAAAAAAGTGAATTTTGTGTTATTTTAAATCTGTTTAAACTGTTGCATGGGCAGCACCCTGGAATCCAGCCCCGCTGACTTTGATTACCTAAATCCTCAGAGATCACTCTGGGACTCTCGCTGCCAGGGGCGTTGACATGATGTGGAGAAATGTTGCCAGCCGTCATGAAACCTACCGCCCCAATCACTCAATCAGCATGCTTACACCTCCCTGTGTGTGTTTGAATGTGTTGGTGTGTGTGTGTGTGTATAAGAGTGTGTGTTTGAGCATTGAGTTTACCCATTTGTTCTCCCGGGTCGGCATGTGGAAGGGAGAGGCAGGAAGACCCTAAATGCACCATCTTCCACATTCATCAATTACTGCACCCGGGAAGGTTGTGCCTGTCAGGATGAGCAGATGGTGTCTGTGCATGTGTGTGTGTGTGTGTGTGTGTACATAACCTGTACTATACTTTATATGTGCGTGTGTGTGTGTGAGAGAGAGAGAGAGGGAGTAAGACAGGGTGAGGGTGTTTGTACGTATGTGAGAGACAGAGAAAGGTGACGACAGAGACAGAGATAGAAATGTATGAGATACAGATATGTGAGGGAGATACAGTAAGTACAGGTGTGTTAAACAGGGAGAAGCGAGGGAAGGAGCTGGCGTGCTCGGCCGTCTCACTGCGCTCGGTGATGGCTGCAGGATAACTAATCAATCTACACCTGCCTCGGAGAGAGAGAGAGAGAGAAAGAGAGAGAGAGGAACAGTCAGACAAGATTAGTGGAGAAAGATCATGTCAGCCAGGTGCCTTGCTGGATTCTCTGCAGACCCTGTTAGTCTGTGTCCTGCTTTCCATACTGCACATACCCACAGACTGAAATAAAACATGGTTATGCATGAACAAGTTTGACTTTATTTGATTGAATTTCTTCAGAAACCCCCCCCCAAAAAATATCTGCTTTTATTGTTGTTGCCTATGGGTCATTTCTTCATCTCCAAAAATCTGGACCATAGAAGCCAGCACTTATTCACCACATATATTTCAAATTACTTAAATTCCCTGAGGGAGCAACAAAAGAAGTGAAGTGAAGTCGAAGCACTAAACATTTTCTAAACAAATGGACAGCTAATGTAGCTTGTTGAATGATCTTATAGAGATATATAAAAAAAAACAATACACTGTCTTGCTACAGATTTTTTTTTTTTTACACTTTAGGAGAAAATTTCAGAGGTGAGCTCAGACAAAACAGCCCTAGAATCCGATTTTCTTCCCCCAAACTTTTAGAACTTTGTAAATCTACTTTCCACCCAAATGTCGCTTGTGCAAATCTTGCCACTTCCTTCAGTGGGGAGATGTTTTTCTTCTCCCTCCTGCTCTTAACTGTGTACCAGCGGTTCTAGGGGCTGTCATATTGCATCAGCGCTCTGCTGATTACTTCCACCTTGTCTCCCTCGTCAGGAAATGATTCTGACACGCACTCACACCCTGCTTTCTCTGCATCAATATGCGTGCGATGGAAAAACTGCAGACAGTAAATAAATAATGAAAGACAAGGTAGGGAGGAGGGGAGGGAGGCTCTATGTGTCGTTCTCTCTCTCTGTCTCATTCTCTGTCCTCGGTGTGTGCGAGTGACTCAGTGTGGGAAAGCGCTATGTGCGTTGTGTAAGGGTAAGTAAGTGTGTGCACCGCGAGTGCAAATGTACAGCTGGAGATGGAAAAGAGAAACTGGGATTTATTACACAAAAATGTAAACTTATTGAAGGGGTTGACAAAATGACAAACGTTTTTAAGATGACATTAACCTTGAACTTAGAGCATGAGATGCATTCCTTTTGTTTGAATTAAAATGACTCCTTTAATGATTCCTTTAAGTATTGCTCTAATTTTCCAATAGTACGTGTCCTTTCTTAGCGCCTCCTCGCAGGAAGGTGTGTGGATTATTCCTCTGCTCAGTGCCAAGAAGTATGCCAGTAGAGTGAGGGAGTATTCTCAGTCAAAATCCCTAAAGGGATTATCACAGAGAGTCTGCATTTCTGTGGAGGACACAGAGAGGGTAAGCACATCTGATTGGCCCACTAACCCCTGGCACCCAGTGGCATCACAGGGACCTGTATTCATTTTGTTTGACAGTTTATTTGAGTGACGGCTGAAATTCAACCACTCTTAGTTTTGTAGACAGGATCTAGGGAGGGGCTTTATGAAGCACTGGGAAAAACAGATGTTTGTGCTTCCTGCTAGAATGAAGAAACCATCCAGCTCTTGTGAGAGTGTTCAACATCCGCACAGTTTTAGATTACAGCCCTGTGACACATTTATGGTAGTGACAGACCTAATTAATGATTAGTTTGTCTGAATGTCATTTCAGCTTTCTGCTCTCCAGTTGATCAAGTGATTTTATCTCCACGAATGCTGCACTATTTGGCTCGCTACACTAGTTCAAGCTGGTGACTTAATCATCAGCAAACATAGGAAATTTCCTGTGTGTGTGTGTGAATACAGTTGGGTTCAAAATGAGTTCACGGCTTAAAAAAAAAAAAAATCTTATTTCAGCATTTATGAAAATCTAGTAAAATTGTATTTGTCAAATGACATTTCTCAAACAGGATTACATCATTTCTCGCCAGTATGGGTCAACAAGAGGTTTGTTGGCATTTACCGGAAGAATTTAAGAATCCACATTGTTCCAGCTCTCTTTCAAAGCATCCCAGAGAGCAGCACTGACACTTTCAGTGGCATGAAAAAAACAAAAATGAATTAAGTAAATAACTAAAAGGTATAGTATCTCTTATTACTCTGCATAGAGTGAAAGGTGCTTAGCGTAGGTGCTTTTAGCTCATTATTTTGCTTCTTCTTTTGCCCAAATGTTGGGTTTAGTTAGGTTTAGGAGTTAGTCCTATTCTCTCCGTCAGTCTGGTCTAAGGTAGTTGAGTCTGCACAGCACGAAATTGTGGAGATTCTGGTTTTACAGTCTGGTTTTACAGTAAACAAATCCCCATTAGACAAACTTATTTAGAAGAGAAAACAAGGGTGACCATTAAAGTAATAACTCAAACTGTCCGTTGTTAACATCCATCACATTTACAGACCATCTTTCTGGTTTAACTTTGTCCTTCTGTACTTACCGTAGTTGTTGATGCACACAGTTTTCCTGTGCAGTGAGGGATTATTTGTGACTGATCGTGTCCCTTGCCCCATCAGACTTAGCTGTAGAGATGTGGCCACATTCCAAGATTTCCGCAGTTAACTTGGTGAACACAAAGTTATTATAACAGATAGGAATGACAGCCAAAGCCACAACAATAAGACCCAGGGTGTGATAAACCTGGTTGGATCCTTTTAGGCCCTGTTAATGAATATAATCCTGACATTTTTGTCCTCCTCTCCATCATCTGGTTGTTTTCATAGTGATATAGGTCAAAGTTGTAGAACTTAACGTAGGCCTACCTTGCAGCACTTTTCAAGAGTGAGGAACTGATGTCATTTTTTTGTTGTGACAGAAACGACACTTTCAACAGTTACGTATGACGCTGCGAGGTCCACATCTTGCTGCTGTAAGATGTCTGGAGGGTAGTCTCCAAAAAAAAGTTATCTCGATGCAGAGCATGAACTCAAACTCAGGGTGACACCTGAAGCAGGATCTGGTGAATCTCTGAATCAGTAAAACTTTGGAAGTTATGACATTTAAAACATCTTTTCACATAAAATGGAAAATGATGCCTCAGCTTTGTATGATTTAACACCTAAAACATATCATTCACAACTGAACAAAAGATTTTCTTATATACCTGATATGACATTTTTAAAGGGATTATTTGACATTTTGGAAAATTATTTTGTGCAGTAACTTCCCGAAGTCTTGTTGTCACCATGAGGTTGCCAGGCAACCAGCGGACACACTGCACAGAAGTACTGGGCGGATGGATGTTGTTCGTCAGGACGTAGTTACAGCCCCTAACTCCCTCTAAAACCACACATCTTTACGTGACTGGTTTTGTAGAGATTAAACAAACGAGATACAACGTGTTAATTAGACATGTTTAGAGGGTTGGTAGGATTATTTTTGAACTTTGGAGTGAGCCAGGCTAGCTGTTTTGCCATCATTGCTAAGCTATGCTAAACTAATTGCCGCCATTGCTCTAGCTCCATACTTGACCCACAGATATAAGGGTGGTGATCAAGCTTCTCATTTAACTCTTGGAAAGAAAGCAAATAAGCACATTTCCCCAAATGTTGAACTATTCCTCTAAGAGTCATTTGAGTAATATACAGCTTAAAAATGTGTTTTGAGAGAAATGGTTTGATCGAGAACGGGTAAAGAACGGGGTCATCTCCATGTGATGTTTCTCTTACAGTCTAAAAAGTCAATTTGTGTGACAGTCGTCCAAAACACATTGGTTTGAACCTTTAGACCCATGAGGACTGAGGACGTGTCATATATTCCCACCACCCCGCTAACTTGCTAATGTGGTCCTGCTACATCCTCAGCCTCTGTCTCTGCCTGTCTGAAGCAGGAAACTGAACATTACCATTGGGGCCTGAGGACTTTAAATCCCAGTTCCAGAGCGCAGAGTTGGAGGTGGCGGAGGGAGGAAGGAGGATTAGAGAGAGCTGTCTCTGATGTTATTTAATCTCACCGGCCAGGGAGTGAGCGAGCCAGCGCACCCTGATGCACGTTATCAACCTCTGATGACCAGCGAGGGGGATTGGACGCCTCAGACGCCACATTGCTGCCAACACCGCCGCTACAGAACACTTCGAGTCGTCCTCCTGGCTGACCCTAACCAGTCAGCAGCTCAATTTGGGTGCTCAGTCAGGGAAGAAGTCGGTCCCGGATGATTTCCTCCTTCTCTGCTCGTTCTCCTCGGCACTGACGCCCCTACCCACCTCAGCTACTGCCCAAATGTGCCTCTGTCCCACCCCCTACCCCCGAAACCCAAAGACCCCCGCAATCGCTCAGTTGTTCAAGCTATCTCAGGAGCCTGTCTTGCTTCAAACCCCCCC